>JAODAL010028482.1:0-53243 GCA_025379985.1 Phyllomedusa bahiana
TAAGGGAAATTTTTTAAAAAAAAAATTCCCCAACAAACCTTTTGAAAAAAAAAAAAAAAAAAAAAAAAAAAAAAAAAAAAACCCACCCCCCCCCCCCCCCCCCCCCCCCCCGAGACACAGCCCAAATTCCCATTCCCTTTTCCCCATATCATTTCTGGGGTCCAGAAAGTGATACAGTTCCCCCTTTGTCTTTTTTTGCTTGAGATCCGAATAGCCCAAAGTCCCCCCTTCCTCCACATGTCTTGCTGCAAGGGTCCAGGAAGCGGAGGTATCAAGTTTCTTAGGTTCCTTAGGTTCTTGGTTTTCTCTGCTTGAGATCTGAATAGCCCAAAGTCCCATTCTTACACATGTCTTACTGCAGGGGTCCAGGAAGTGGAGATATGAAGTTATTTATGCTCCTTAGGTTCTTGGTTTTTTCTACTTGAGATCTGAATAGCTCACCAATGTGAAACTAAGTAGTCCAAAGTCCCATTCCCCACATGCTTTGCCACAAGGGTCCAGAAAGCTGAGACGTCAAGTTCCTTTTAAATTCTTGTTTTTCTCTGCTTGAAAATCTGAATAGCCAAAGTCCCCATTCCTCCAATTCTTGCTGCAAGGTCCAAAAAGCTGAGATATCAGGTTCCTTATGTTCCTTTGGTTCTTGGTTTTCTCTGCTTGAGATCTGAATAGCTCAACATGATATCTAAGTAGCCCCCAAAATTTCATTCCTCCACATGTCTTGCTACAAGGGTCCCCAAAAAACTGAGATATCAGGTTCCTTATGTTCCCTTAAAGGTTCTTGGTTTTCTCTCCTTTGAGATCTGAATAGCTCTAACATGATATCTAAGTAGCCCAAAGTCTCATTCCTCCATAGGTCTTGTTGCAAAAGGTCCGAAAAGCTGGAATATCAAGTTTCCTTATATTCCTTAGGTTCTTGGTTTTCTCTACTTGAGATCTGAATAGCCCAACATGAGATCTAAGAAGCCCAAAGTCCCATTCCTCCATAGGTCTTGCTGCAAAGTCCGAAAAGCTGAAATATCAAGTTCCTTATGTTCCTTAGGTTCTTGGTTTTTCCTGCTTGAGAATCGAGTAGGCCCCAAAGTCCCATTCCTCCACATGTCTTGCTTTCTAAGGTCCAAAGCTGAGATATCAAGGTTTTCCCTTATGTTCCTTAGTTCTTGGTTTTCTCTACTTGAGATCTGAATAGCTCAACATGAATCTAAGAAGCCCAAAGTCATTCCTCCATAGGTTTGCTGCAAAAGGGCCCAAAAGCTGGAAAAATCAAGTTCCTTATGTTCCTTAGGATTCTTGGTTTTCTCTGTCCTGTCCACCCCCTCTGCTAATGAGAAACTCCAGTAGCACCAAAGTCCCATGATTCCTCCCAATTCCAATTCTTGCTCAAGGGTCCAAAGCGGAATATCAAGTTTCCTTATGTTCCTTAGGTTCTTGGTTTACTGTGCTTGAGATCTGAATAGCCCAACATGAGATCTAAGTAGCTCAAAGTCCCATTCCTCCACAAGGGTCCAGGAAGCTGAGGTGCTGTTTGCCGGCTCTTATGATTTGCTCTCCCTGTCTCTGGCCTTGATATTTCCATGTAAAAATAACGATTTTTCTTTCTCTGTAATAACAAATGATTTTCTCACGCTTTGCTGAGCAGTCTCGCCGGGAAACGTTGGCCCCGGCCTTATATGCATAGTAATAAAATAAACTCCGTTCCATTCATCCACTTTTTATCACAACCAAAGCAGATGGATATGAAAAAGAAATGTAAATTCGGGTATAATGGAAGCGCCTGTGTATCAGAAAATTGCTTCCTGCCCTTTAAGGCGCGTGACATTTACCGATCAGTATGTGGCGCTGCCTTTCTTATAATGGGATCGGCCCGTGAAGGGGAAGTTTGATTCATTGTTTGTTTCCGCCTGGATGAGATGAACAATAACTGCGGAGCTAATGCACCATAGATATCTGCGATGGAGAGACGCTCGAAATCCTGCTGCGCCAAAACCTATAGGAAAAAATGCATCTAAATACTAAAGGGAGAGGTCACATGTCAATCACTAGAGGTCATGGGGCGAGGTTAACCCCTTCCCGACGCTCTTCCAAGAGCCATAGCTTCTTTATTAGCCGCAGGAGGGTTCATTTTTTGCAGCACATGATGCACTTGTAATGGTACCTTTGTCCGTACCAATGAGCGATAACTATAGCCATAGTGACTGCCATAGGGCCCCAATGAGCCGACCCCATTGTCCTTTCTGTAGGTAACAAGTAGCTGGTGAACTTTCTGCTCTTCAGCACTACTATGATCGGCCATCAATGTCAGATAGGTCTGGGACCCGCACCCATCTCTGGAACGAGCCTGAAACAACTCTGTATTGAACAGAGAGGTGGTCGGACTCTCCCATTAATGGGGTTGTCTCACTACAGGATCGCTGCTTTTTGTGTTAAAGATAATGCAAAAACAAATAACTTTGTAATATGTGTCCATTAACAGTGTCCTACCTGTTCCTAGATATCCCCTCTTGTATGGGCTGCATCAGCTCCTCAGGTCGCTATGCTACAGACCTTTGTGATCTCTCCTGGTAGGGCCTGCCAGCACTGGTTGCTATAAGCTACAGATCTGTTCTATCTCTTCCTGATAGGCTGCCAGCATGGTGCTATAGCTAGAGATCTGTTCTCTCTCCTGATAGGCTGCCAGCACTGGTTGCTATAGCTACTGACCTGTTTGATCTCTCCTGATAGGCTGCCAGCTCTGGATTGCTATAGCTAAGACCGGTTTGACTCTCTCCTGATAGGCTGCCAGCCTGGATGCTATATCTAGAGACCTGTTCTAGTCTCTCCTGATAGGCTACCAGCACTGGTTTGCTATAGCTAACAGACCTGTTTGATTCTCTCTCTGATAGGCTGCCAGCCCTGGATTGCTATAGCTACAGACTTGTTCACTTCTCCTAATGATAGGCTGCCACACCCGGTTGCTATAGCTATAGACCTGTTCAGTCTCTCCTGATAGGCTACCAGCGCTGGTTGCTATAGCTACAGACCTGTTCTCTCTCTCTCTCCTGATAGGCTGCCAGCCCTGGTTGCTATAGCTACAGACCTGGCTTCTATTGCAGCATAGTGGAAGCCAGTAAACACGCCCTAGAATTCAAAGTGAAACCAAGAAAACAGGACTGAGGTGAGATGAATCAATGTAGTGAGACAACCCCTTTAAAATCAATGGAGGATCTGAGTACAGCCAAGCGGCGCCATTCGGTTGTCCTTGAATCCAGTGGGAGAGTCCCCACTACCTCTCCATTCATAACAGAAGGGTTTCAGGGCTCATTCTCTGACATCAAGGACAAAGCCTTTTCAATAACCTTTGGGCCCCCTGAAGGGGGAACCAACCCTTTTAAAAATTTCAAAAAAGGGCCCATTGGCAAACTATAGCAATAGCAGCCCCAGCTACTACTACTACTACTACTACTACTACCACTACTAGGGAATAAGTATTCGGGCCCGTTTTCAAAATTCCCAGCGGGGGATGCTCCCCGAATAGGGCGGAAAAATTTTTAAAAAAACTACATTATGGTCCATATATATTTGGAAAAAATTTTTATTTTTTTGTCCTGAAAAAGGAAACATAGTAATTTATAGTCCAAAAAATTGGATTTAAAGTGAAACCCTGGCACCCTTTCTTTTTTGAGGGGGAACCACTTTAAAAATTTTGGATGAAGGGGTTTGGGGGAGTTTTAGCTGTTTTTAAAAGGGGGCAGGGAACCAAAGCCATTGGACAAAATGAAAAAATTTGGGTTGCCCAGGGGGGGGGCAGCGCCCCGGTTTGGGCAGGGAGGAAGAGTCGGGCAGCACTGAAAAAAGCGACCCCCCCCCTATAAAAAAGCCCTGCTGGGACTTTGTGAGTGACAGACCCCCAGCCAAACTCCGGCACGGGGCGGGTCGCACCACCAATGGGGGGAACCAGGAGGCCGGTTCCCAATCAGCTACATTGGCTTTATCTGGGATCACATTAAACTCCTTGCGGGCTGATTTTCCTCCCGCCTGCGATTTTCCCCCTGGCGCCTTTTTTTTCCCTGGGGCTATTGCTTTTTTTGTTTTGCTACCTGTGTACCTGACCTGGGCTTTTTTCTCCGTAACCCCTTTCCCTTTCTCCTAAACCCCCCCTTGTTTTTTCCTTTAACCCCCCCCTTGGGTTCCCCTTTGGGACCCCGGGTTTTGTTCTCCTCCCCCCTTTGGCTTTTTCTCCCTGACCCGGGCTTTTTCCCTCCTGCCCCCCGGGCCTTTCACCTGCCCCCGGGGTTTTGGGTCCCCTATTTTGTACCTCCCCTCCCTTTTCGTTTTTTTTGGACCCCGGTTTTTAAACGTTTATCCCTCGGGTTCTGTTTTGGGTTGGTTTTTGGCTTTTCCTGATTTGGGGTTTTGACCCGGACTGTTTTAAACCTATTTTTCCTTCTGACGGCCCCAGCATTTTTAAGCAGGGGCGGGGCCCTGTCCCCCAGTTGCCGCCTGCCGCCTAGGGAAAGCACGCCCCAATTGGGCGGGGACAGGGGGCGGGGCCCCTTTGGGGTTTCACTCCCCCTTTCCCCTTGACTTTGACATTAAACCCCGGCCCCGGAAAACCTTTTACTGCTTTTAACCCCCCACTATAAAACCCCATGACAGCTTTTGGTAGACCAGATCCCGGGGGGCTTAACCCCTATTTCCCCAGGTTTTCGGGGCGCTGAGGTTTTAAAACACAGGAATCAAAACCCCCAAGGGCCCAAGGGCCCCTGCATTCCCTTCCCCCCCCCCCCGGGTGGACCCCCCCAACCAGTTTCCCCCTAAAACAGTTCCCAGGAAAACAGGGGGGCCCTTTTTTGGAAATTTTTAGAGGGGGGTTGTCTTTCTGTTCTTTGGGCTCCGCCCCCCTTTACCTCAGGGAATGAGGAAAAAAGGGGTTGGGGAATTGTTATGTTCTTACTGAAAGGGTCCCCCCCAGGAGTGGGAAATTTTCCGTTCCCGGCATGACTCCCCTTTGAACGTTTTCCCTTGGGGACAGGTTCTTTGCGGGGGTTTTAGGGGTCCCTCTTTAAAACCCCAGAAGGGGAAAACTGTGGCCGGAGCTCAGCGGCCCACCTTGGGCAGGGTAAAAAAACCCTGTGGGGGAGTTTTTTCCCGAATTTCGTCCTGGGGCTTTTCCGGGTCTGGGGTGAACAAACCCGGTTTCTCAATGCCATTTTTAAGGATTAGGGTTAGCTGCCCAAGTGAAGGTTTTGGGTTGGGGGGGCCCTTCCCCCAAACCCCTGGTACTTTAGATGAGGCCAATCACGGGCCGTTCGCCCGGGAACAGACGTTTTGGGGAAAGAGCCCGTCGGGGAAAAGGGTTCCCCCCCCCGGGGGGTCCACCCCAAAGGTCGCCCCCTAAACCCCCGTTTGGTTTTTTGTTTTAAAAAACCCCAGGGGAAACCCATGAAAGGGGGGGGCTTCTTCCCGACTGCTGCTAGTGACCGTAAAAACTACTCTTTTAAAACACCAGGGTGGGCTTCAAACTGGGGAAGAAGATGGACAGGGCCCTTTGGGGGAAATTTCCCCAAAGGGAAAAAACCGGGGCCAAAAAAACTCACGCCTAGGTGGCCCCAGCAGGGGGATCACCTAGGCGACCCAGGGTATTTCCCTATATACCAAAAAAATTTTCCCTGCTACCATTTTTAAGATTTTCAAAATTTTGCCCGCTGTCGGTTCTGGGGTGTTGTTTTTGTGGGATTCTGGATTAGCTTCAAAATTTTTTTTGGTTTGCGCCCCTCGTCAAACGATTTAGGCCTACCTTGTAGACCGCAATCGGGACCGCTGCGGAAGTGGCTTTTGACCCACCCCACAAAATCGGGGCGCAATCCAATTTGTAAAACCCCCGAGCTGGAGATGGTGGATGGAATTACCAAAACATATTGAAAAATTAAAATTTTTTCGTATGGGAGGGTCCCGCCCGCTGAAGTGGTGTTTTGGGGGGGGCCCGGCATCAAAATCCAATGGGTTTTACTAGAATTCAGGGAAAATTAATCCTTTTTGGGGACAACGGGGTTGGGTTTACAGATGTCCCTTTCCCTTTCCATGCTGGGGGGTACTGAGGGGAGCAAATTCCTTTTTTTTTCCGTTTACTTTGCTGCAGTATTTTTCCTTTAAAACAATTCGGAAACTACCCCCCAAAAGATCTTTTCGAAATGTTGCCCTTGGGGGCCAATTGGCCCCCAAGGGAAAGGGTTTTTCCCCAAGGGGGGGATATTTTAATCCTTTTCGGGGCCCGAGAAAACGGCAATGAAACAATAATTGCAGAAACTTACAGAAGGGTCATATCCGCCCCTTTGGGGTCTCCCAAGGGGGCAGGGTTTTTTTTTGTAGAAAAAAGGAAAGGGGGTCCTCCGTCCATTTCATAGATTAAACCCTTTAACTGAATAAAATAACGGTAAAAAACCAATACCCCTTTTTCCCTTTGATCCCGGATTTTGTTTTAACCAAATCCAGGGGGCAAATGGTTTTTCCAATTTGGGCCCTTTGAGGGGCCTATAACCTCATCCGCATCCGAGAAGGGGATGAGTGGAAAACCGCGTTTAACCAAACCCCAAGGTCATTTTGATTCTTTTGATTTCCGTTTTGGGGTTTGTAATGCCCCCGCGGGTCCTTCCAGAAACTGGTTTTAAAGATGGTTTTTTTCCCTGATCTCATTGGTTGTTGTATGGCGTTTTTCCTGGATTTTCATTTTTAATCTTTTTGGAAATATTGGTCGTTCCCCCCGGTTTAAAAATCGTAAAGGCAGGTATTTTCAAAACCCGAAGCAAAATAGTTTTGTTTGTCAAGCTTTTAAAAATGTGGTTTTTTTTGGGGTGCAGGGGGTACCCTTTTTCCCCCTTTGGGGGAAAACCTGAACCCCCTAACTCATTTCGTAAGGACCCCCCGGTAAAAATTTAGGCCATTCTCATTGGGGGTTTCCCCCACATCCCCTGAAAGGGCCCCGCAGTGGTTCCTAGGGTTTTGCGAACTACAAACGAAATTTATTCGTAATTTTTCTGTCTTAGTTTTCGGGGCCTTTGGGCTGACATGACGAGAAGGGGTGAAGTTCAGTAATTTTGGGAACCTGAGGGGCCAAAAGATCCCTTTGAGAAGCTTAACAAGGGGGGGTTTTTTTTATCAGCCCCCTGGTTGGGGTTTAACAAAACACAAACAAAAACCCTTTTTTCCCTTGAGGTTGATGCTTTTTTGAGGAAAGGCCCCAGGGCGGTCTTTTTCCCCAGGGGTCCCCCCTAATATGACTAACCTTTGCCCTTGTGCCTTTTTTTCAAAGTAAATTTTTTCCCACTGAAAGGAATTTTTTGAATTTTTTGGGAACCGATTTTTGGCTAATTTAAATGGGTTTTCGAGGGAAAGGGCCCCCTTCCTCAAAGGTGCCCAGCATCTATCCCCGTTCCCTTTCGATCATAAAAACCTTTACCTTTTTTTAAGAAATGCTAAACGGTTAAATCCACGCAGGCCCCGTTTGGGCATTATTTTTTACCGGGGCCCTTTAACTTTGCTGTTACTTACAGACCTTTTTTGGTTTCGAAAAAGGGGAAAGGGTGATGCTCTAATCAAAAAAAGCTTTTTGTGCCAGCCACGCACTCAGGGGGATCCGGGAAACCAAAATTGCCCAAAAAAACTGTTGTCTCAGCCCATTTTCCCCCGAAATTTTGCCACTGACCCAAGTCCCACCAGGGTATGAAACCTGCTAATTTTCCATTTCGAAGGTCCTTTTTCCCCCACTCAGTTTTGCTACGAATTTTTTAAAAAAAATTTCATTTATTCCCGGGTTTTCTGGGCACCCCGGAATGGGCTGGGATAAAAAAGCTTATTTCTCGGATTTACTAGGGCCATCATTGCTTCTGATTTTGAGCCTATGCGGATCTTGTAAAATCTGCGCTCGGCAAAATTTCCCAGAATCTCCTCCTAGGAACTTTCCCCCTACCGAACCTGAACGTCCTGGACCCACATCCCATGGATTTTTTGAGGGACCTTCCCCCTTTCAAGGGCAAAAGGGTTTTATTTGGGGGTAGGGGGATCTTTCATAAGATGTCCCTTGTTCCGTTAAGGGGGTTGCCGTCGTCCAAAAAAAACAGCTGAACTCTTTTAAAAAACATTGTCAAACTGCAGGGTTTTTAACCAAAAATATTGTTTCGGAACGGGGGGTTCGGGGGGGTTCGTTTCTCGTTTTTTTGGGAGCCCTTTTGCAAGGCTCTGGGTATCACCCTGTCCTTCTCCTCTGCCTTTCCACCAGAGAAAGGGGGGGGGAAACGAAGGGGTAATAATTTGTAACCAAAAATCCGCGTTTTTTTATGTTTGTTCTAAATTTAGAACCGGGGGGGTAAAGAACTTCCGTTTTTTGAATTTTCCATTAATCCCAGGAAGTACTCCCGGTACCTCCCATTTTTATGAATTATGTTTTCACCCAAGCATGCGTCATTTTCCGTGCATCGTCTGACACAGCGGGGTGGATGTTATCAAAAAAGATCTGTGCACAGCGGCCCCCAAAGGGGCAAAGAACTGGTTCATACCCAGAACACCCAAAGAAAAATTCTGATAGAGGGCGTCTTTGTTCTAAGGTTTTTTGGGGTTTTGGGGATAAAGTATGGTTGTCCACCCGGAAAATCTGCGATTGAAAATCCTTTCGGAAAAACTCACTCGCGATTTGTAGGTCCAATGGGGTTCAGGAGTTTTAAAACCCGGGGGAAAATTCCTGAAATTTACCCTCGTTCTCCGAATACATAACGTGTTCCACGGGCACTTCTTAAAGGAAATTCAGCCTGTTACTCCCCCTCTAGACCTCCCCTCCGGTTTGTAAAAGGGGGGGAGTTAGAATAAAAAGTCGCCCTATTTTGGATTCCGAAGGTCCAAAATCACTGCAGTACCTGTTTCCATTGGAAGGGGGTATGGCCCGAGGAGAGATCAGGGTTCCGGCGACATCCATCCAGCGATGACCTGGTGAGGGAATTCCTTTAGCCACCCAACAAACCCAGACCAGGGGGAAGGGGCCAGTGGCCCCCCTAAAAGGCGGGGGTATGTCAGGGGTAAGGTGTGCTCAGGGTGCAGGGATCAACAGCGCACAGCTGATCACGACCCCACCCTGATAGACAGCTGCTGGGGGCTGTGTTAGGACAGATCCCAGCCACTCCGGAACAGGCGGGCGCACCACCCAAAGGGAGGACCAGGGGGGCCCTCGAATTACTACGGGGCGGTATCTGGGGACACATTTAAACTCCTGCGGCTTGGGGGCTGCGCCTGCAAAATTCTCCTGGCTGCCTTGCTACCCGAGCATTTCTTTGTTGTTTGCTTACCTTGTACCGGCCTCGGGGCCTTTTTTCCTGACCCCGTCCTGTTTTTTTCCCGACCTCGGCCTGTTCTCCCCCCGGCTTTACCCTGATTTTTTACCTCACCCCCGTTTTTGACCTCGGCTTTTTCGTTTATCCCTCTGTTCTGATTTGTGGCTTTTGGCGTTCCCATTTGGTTTGACCCACTGTCTGACATTCTTCCTTCGACGGCCCCAGCACTTTTCAGCGCAGGGAAGTCGGCCCAGTTGCCGTCTGCCGCCTAGGGCAGCACGTCAAGTAGGGAGGGGCAGTGGGCTGGGTTCCGTAGGGCTCACTGTACCTCCCTTGACGGACAAATTGGGAGATAAAAAAATTTAAGGGTTTTTTTTTACTACATCTTTTCATCCACCTCAGTCCTTTTCTTGGTTTCACTTTGAAATTTTAAGGGGGTGTTTGCTGGCTTCCACTAGGCTGCAGTAGAAGCCAGGTCGTAGCTATAGCAACCAGTGCTGGCAGCCTATCAGGGGAAGATCGAACAGGTCTGTAGCTATAGCAACCAGTGCTGCAGCCTATCAGAAGATAGAACGGTCTGTAGCTTACAACCACGCTGGCAGCCTATCAAGAGATCAAACAGGTTCCCGTGCTAAGCAACCATGCTGGAAAACCTATCAGAAGATCAAAAAGGTCGTACTATAGCGACCCCCACTGGCACCTTCAGGAGAGATTTGAACAGGCCGTAGCTTACACCAGGGGGGGGGCAGCCGATCAGAGAGATCGAAAAAGGGGCTGTAGCTAAAGCAACCATGCTGGCAGCCCCATCAAAGATCAAACAGTCTATAGCAACCAGTGCTGGCAGCCTATCGGGGAAAATTTAACAGGTCGTACTATCAACCACATGGCAGCCTATCTGAAGATCGAACAGGTCTGCACTATAGCAACCAGTGCGGAGCCTTTTTAGGAGAAAAATAAAGCAGGTCTGTAGCTATATACCTGCGTAGCTTTGGGAGCCCCAAAAAAGGGGATATCTAGGAAAAGGGAGGGTATTGTTTTTAAAGGACACATATTTGCAAAGTGACTGTTTTTTTGCAAATCTTTTAACATAAAAAGCGCAGCGATCCCTGATAGACAACCCCTTTAATTTCTAATCCTTGGCTGAAAAACCCCCTTTTTGGCATGTGGCCTGAACCCCGCCTCATGGACATCCCCAAAACCCGGGTTTTCCTCCTTGTTGATGCTCGGCCTTTACTGCAGCGGTTTTCAGTTGCTGTTTGTGGCTTTTCTGACTGAAATTTAGTCTCTAACAAGTGAAAGCTGCTCAGTTGGGCTGAGATCAGGGGACTGACTCGGCCATTCCAGAATATTCCACTTCTTTCCTTAAAGGGGTTGTCTCGCTACAAAGAATAGCTTTCAAATTGTAGGGAACACAAAATAAAGACATTTTCCAAATATATTGCATTGTTCCTCTGTTTTCCCTAAAGAGATACAAGTGAATTTTATTACCTCCATGGCTATTTCAGTTCCCTCAGTAAACCAACTGTAAACAAATCTCCCGGGCTGTTTGTTCAATGAGATAACAGAGAGTGAGTCATCACACAGGTTCGGCAGTGTCAGTCAGTGTCCTGTGCTGCCAGACAGTAAAAAGCTTGATTTATCTCAAGTAAACAGCTCTGTAATTAGGGCTTTTGTTTTTGGGGTCAATAAAAATCCTCAAGTGTTTGAGAAACAAAATAAAAATCTAATTACACTGAAAGCACAAGGGAAAAAGCTCGGAGCGTAACTTATAAAATTTAGTCGCCAGGAAGGACAAGAATTTCTTTCTGCATTCTTTGAAACCCTTGGGGGGAGACAACTCCTTTAAATAAATTCCGGGTTTTTGTTTTTGGCTTCATGTTTTGGGGTCATTGCCCAAATTTTAAATAATGAAACCAACCAATCATTTTTGGCTCATTTCGGGATTTAGCACACGGAAAATTTGAACTGCATCCTTTGCTAATTTTTAAAATCATTCCTACTTATTCCAAGCTGCATTCACAAATTATATTTTAAGTAGTTCAACAAGTTCCACTCAGAGTAGCATCCTTATTTTTACTGTTACATTCAGAGCTGCATTCACAATTCTACTACATCATGTCTTATACTATAGCCCCCATCAGAGCAGCATTCACATTTCTGCTGTTTATATCATTTCCTGTATCATTTCCTGTTCTCTAGTTATATCCAGAGCTGAATTAAAACTGCAAAACTCCAAAACTGCAGTCATAATTGTGCTGTTACCTTATCTCTTATACTCCAGTCAGGTACAAAGCTGCATTAGCTTTGCCCCAAATCTTCTGAATCATGTATTACAGTATATTGTTCTTTTTTGACCTGACTAAATCCTTTTTTCTGTGTGATACTTTGGCGGGGCTTTATCTAATCCTATCCTGTGTGATACTGCGCACCCTGTATTAATTTTTATCCATATGCAAAAAAAAAAAGGAAAAGAGGGGCGCACAATAGTGTTAATTGTAAAAAATGAGTGAAAAATAACAAAAGGTAAACTTCTCCCCTTTTTGGGTGTTGCCTCTTAGTTTAGAAGCACAACACTCATAAGCCTTACGGGCTTTTTTGTACCCCGTACCCTTACAAACGCAGCCGCTGGTCCTGTAGCTCCGTTCGGAAACCCGGTGGGAAAAAAAAATTGCCAAGGGAAGGAAAAAAAAGATGGACCCCGGCGCACGGTAAATGGAAACAGAAAAAAGCCCAGGCTATAGGCTTTTCATTAGAAGGAGTTTTTTATTTTTAAAAGTGACTCTTTTACCGGAAAACAAAATTAAAACAAAAAAACTAAAAAGGGGTACTTACGCGTTCGCGCGTACAGCCGCGCTTCATCAGAATAAAAACTTCTAGAAGCGCGGTTTACGCGCAAACGCGTCAAGTACTTTTTTTGTTTGTGTTTTTTAATTTTGTCTCGGTAACACCGATCACTTTTAAAATAAAAAAACTCTTCAATGAAAAAGCCCATAGCCTGGGTTTTTTCTGTTTCCATTTCACGTGCCCGGGTCCATCTTTTTTTAATCTTATCCGTGTGATACCCTCGCTGAGCCGTGTACTAATCCTACCCGTGTGAACTGTCTGCTGAGCCGGTATCTAACTTACCTGTTGAACGTTTTGCTAGCTGTTAAAATAATCTTAGCCTGTGTATACTCTCTGCTAAGCCGTGTTCTAATCCAAAAACGGTGGGTACCTCAGCTGCGCTGTGTATCTAAACCATTCTGTGTGAACCGTCAGCTGCGCTGTGTATCTAATCCTATCCTGGGGGGATACTATCTGCTTTAGCTGTGTACTAATCCATCCTGTGTGATACCGTCTGCTGAGCTGTTAACTAATCCAAAACCCCGTGTGATACGTCGGGCTGGCTGTGTATCTAAACTTATCCGTGGGGATACTACTGCTGAGCCGTGTTTCCCAACCTATCCTGTGTGATACTCTCTGCTGAGCTGTGTATCTAATCCTATCCTGTGTGATACTGTCTGCTGACCTGTATCTAATCCTAACCTGGTGATACCGACTGCTGAGCCCTTTTTTAACAATCCTATCCTGTGTATACCGACTGCTGACTGTGTATCTAATCCATCCGTGTGATACTGTCCCCGCTGAGCCGTGTATCAATCCTATCCGTGTGTGCTTCTGCTGAGCTTTTGGATCTAATCTTATCCGTTGATACCGTTGGGGCTGTTATTAATCTATCCTGTGGATACTACTGCTGACTGTGTATCTAATCCTTCCTTGTGAACCGTCTGCTGACTGTGATCAATCCTATCCGTTATACTGCTGCTGACTTGTATCTAAACCTACCTATGTGATACTTCTGCTACCATGTATCTAATCCTATCCTGTGTGATACCGTCTGCTGAGCTGTGTATCTCACATTTTTCCTGTGGGAACCACTGTGACGTGTATCTAATCCTATCCTAGTGTACTGTCTGCGACCGTGTTCTATTCCTACCTGTATGATACCGTCTGCTGACTTTGGGGATCTAATCCCCTCCTGTGGGATACCGTCTGCTGACCGTGTATCTAATCCACCTGTTGATACCCCGCTGAGCTGTGATTAAACCATCCCGTGGGATCCGTCTGCTGAGCCGTGTATCTAATCCTATCCTGGTATACCGTCTGCGGCCGTGTATCTATTCCTATCCTTAGAAAAACCGTCTGCTGAGCTGTGTTTTCAATCCGTCCTGTGTGATTTTCCATTTTGTGAGAAAGCAATGTTAAATGTACAGGAATAAAAAATGCAGCCTAAACAGCATGCGGCGTCTCACAGGGGGCGGGCCCAGCTACACATCAGAGCCCCCCCTCCCCCAGACTGTGGCTGCTGGGGGTCCGCTCTGCCCCCGAGGACTCTCCTCCCAACACAAATAGTCAATGCACTTCTTCTGTGTCCTCAGGAGATTGGCCAAATCAACACTTCTGCTCATCCCTCTGTTCGGGATCCATTATATCGTGTTCGCCTTCTTCCCAGACAATTACCAGGTGGAGGTGAAGATGGTCTTCGAGCTCATCCTTGGCTCCTTCCAGGTAAGAAAAAAAATTCCAGTGTCCCACCCCGCAGAATAGTAGCGCACTCTGGAGGGTAATACAGGATGTAACTCAGATCATTAAAACGAAAATAATGTAGTACAGTGCTGCACCACAGAAAGTGAGTGCAGCTCGGGGGTATAATACAGGATTTAACTCGGGATCATACAGGATAAGTAACGTAATGTACAGTACTGCACCAGCAGAATAGTGTGCAGCTCTGAGGAAAATTCAGGATTAACTCAGGGTCGTACAGGGTAAATAAAGTATTTACACAGTGACCGGGACCACAAATAGTGAGAGCAGCTCGGAGGAGAAAACAGGATGTAACTCAGGGACAGTACAGGATAAATAATTATGTTACACAAACTGCACCACAGAATAGTATGCAGCTCTGGAGGATAATACAGGATGTAACTCAGATCAGTACAAGGGTAAGTAATGTATGTACTGTGACTGCCCCCGCAGAAGAGTGCGCGCTGCTCTGGAGTATAATACAGGATGTAACTAGGGATCAGTACAGGATAAGTAATGTATGTACAGTGACTGCACCAGCAGAATAGTGAGCGCAGCTCTGGAGGATAATACAGGATGTAACTCAGGATCAGTACAGGATAAGTAATGTATGTACAGGGACTGCACCAGCAGAATAGTGAGTCGCATGTTCTCCTTATTATTGTTTTGTGATTGACTGGGATAATACAGGATGTAACTCAGGATCAGTACAGGATAAGTAATGTATGTACAGTGACTGCACCAGCAGAATAGTGAGTGCAGCTCTGGAGTATAATACAGGATTTAACTCAGGATCAGTACAGGATAGAGAACAGGGCTGCGACAGTTTTTGGGCTGAAAGGACACCAGAATGCTGGCACAGCCCCGTTCATACATGTCACCCCTGGTTGCCTCTCACCTCTCTTTAACGTGCTTGGAGTTGTGCGGCTTCATCATCCGGCTCCGCTGGGCTTCGGTTACAATGAAGCGCTCATCAGTGTTTGATGGAGCCAGAGGACCTCCACTTCTGCTGATGACACTCTGTAAGACTTAAGTTTAGTGAACCCCTTCCGTCGAGAGATCCCGCTTAAGGCCCCCCAAAGGCGAAGGTCCTGTGTTTATTGTGCGGTTTTTGCAATACGTTTACCCGTGGGAACAGCAGGGTAAAGGGGGCCGGGTTTTAAAATTTCCCCTTCCCCATTGAAACCCCTAAATGTTTGGGGGGATTCAGGGATCAAAAAACCTGATGGGAAATTTTTAAAACTTTAAACTCCCTTTTTAGAGAAACGGGGAATTTTTGGGGGGCAAAAAGTCCTGAAACACTGAACCCCCGTTGGACGAGGCATCTACAGGGAAGACGGGGGGAAATTTAAAAGCCTCCCACAGGGGGAGAGGGGGGTTTTTTTGCCCCCCCACAGGGGGGGAAAAGGGGATTTACTGCCTCTAAAGGGGAAGAACGGGGCATTTACGCCTCTACAGGGGGGAGAGACGGGGCAATTTTTCCTCTACAGGGGGGGACCATTTTTGAAAGGGGAGAACCCGGGCATTTACTGCCTCTAAAGGGGAGAGACCAAAAGAAGGGGGAGACGGGGCATTTACTGCATCTTAAAAAGGGTGAGCGGGGCTTTTTTCGGGCCTTTAAAAGGGAAAAGACGGGGGTTTACTGCCCTACAGGGGGGGAAAACGGGGCATTTTGCCTCACAGGGGGAACGGGGGGATTTACTGCAAATTTCAGGGGAGAGACGGGGGCATTTACTCTCTACAGGGGGAGAAGCGGGGGCCCTTTTTCTGAAACTACAGGGAGAGGGGGCTTTTTTTGGCCAATAAAAGGGGAGAGAATGAGGGGGAGGGGCATTTTTCTGGGGCCCCTTTTCAAGGGAAAACGGGGGATTTTTCGCCTCTACAGGGGGGGAGAGACGGGCAAATTTTCTGGGTCTACAGGGGAAAAAGACGGGCATTTACTGCCTTAAAGGGGGGGACGGGGGATTTTTCTGCTCTACAGGGAGAGGGGGGCCCTTTACTGCCTCTACAGGGGGAGACGGGGCATTTACTGCATTACAGGGGGAGAGATGGGGATTTAATGCCTCTACGGGGGAGAGAAGGGGAAATTTTCCGCCTCCACGGGGGAGACGGACCTTTACCGCCTCCACAGGGGGGAGAGGGGGAATTTTCTGCCCTTTAAAGGGGGAGAGGGGGCATTTTCCGCCTCTAAGGGGAGAGACGGGGCATTTACTTCCTTTTACAGGGGAGAAAAGGGGGGCATTTACCGCCTTTTACAGGGAAAAAGGGGAAAGAAGGGGGAAGACGGGGATTTACTTTCCTCTACAGGGGGGAGAGGGGCATTTTCTGCCTTTCGGGGGGGGGGGAAAAGGGGCATTTTTCTTTCCTCTACGGGAGAGAGGGGCATTTTCCTTTTCATCTAAAGGGGGGAGGGGGGGGCATTTACTGCCTCTAAAAGGGGGGAGGGGGGATTTTTCTCCTCTAAAGGGGGAAAAGAGGGGATTTACTGCCCCCCCACAAGGGGGGAGACGGGGCATTTTCTGCCCCTCCAAAAGTGGGGGGGGGAAAACGGGCATTTACTGGGTTACGGGGGAGAGACGGGGAAATTTTCTGCATTACAGGGGAGTGACGGGGCATTTATGCCTAGGGGGAGAGAGGGGAAATTTTCTTGGGTCTACAAGGGGGGAGACGGGCAATTACTGCCTACAGGGGGGAGAGGGGGATTTATTTTTCTACAGGGAGAGGGGGGGCATTTACTGCCTTAAGGGGGAGACCGGGGGATTTTTCTTTCCTATAAGGGGCTTTGAGGTTAAGGGGGACGGGGCCCTTTTCTTTTCCCCTACAGGGGAGAGACGGGGGGGATTTAATGCCTCAAAAAAAGGGGAGAGAAAGGGGCATTTAAATTTCCCCCTACCGGGGAGGATGGGGGATTTTTTCTCCCTCTACAAAAGGGGTGAGAAGGGGCATTACTGCTTCTACAGGGGAAGAGGGGGGATTAAATGCTCCAAGGGAGAGAGGGGGCATTTACTGCTCTACAGGGGAGAGAAGGGGCATTTAAATGCCTCCAAGGGGAGAGAGGGGCATTTTCTGCATCTACAGGGGGAGGGGGGGCTTTTTCCTGCCTTTAAAAGGGAGGATGGGGCATTTTACTGCCTCTACAGGGGAAAAAGAGGGGCATTTTTACGGCCCCCTACAGGGGGGGAGACGGGGCATTTTCTTTTTCTACAGGGGGGAGACGGGGATTTCCGGGTCCCACAGGGGGGGAGGGGGGGCATTTTCTGCCCCCCTACAGGGGAGGACGGGGGAATTTTTCTGCCTTTCAGGGAGAGACGGGGGAATTTTCTTCCCCCCAAAAGGGGGAAAATGGGAATTTACCGCCTCTAAAAGGGGGAGAACGGGGCTTTAAATGCCCTCTACAGGGGGGGAGAGGGCATTTTCTTCCCCCACAGGGAGAGGGCGGGGGATTTATTTCCTCACAAGGGGGGAGTGGGGAAATTTTCTGCATCTTAACCCCGGGGTGACCAAGGGGCATTACCCGCCTCTACAAGGGGGGGTGAAGGGGGGATTTTTCTGCCTCTAAAGGGGAGAGAGGGGCATTTAATTTGCATTTACAGGGGGAGAAAGGGGGATTTATTTTGGGGGTCTAAGGGGGGTGGGGCAAAAACGGGGTTTACTTTCCTCTACAGGGGGGGGAGACGGGGCATTTACTGCCCAACAGGGGGAAGAGGGGGATTTTTCTCCTCTACAGGGGGGAGACGGGGGATTTACTTCCTTTACAAGGGGGGGAGGGGGGGCATTTTCTGCCTCTTTCAGGGGGAGAGGGGGCATTTACATGCAAACTTCGGGGGAGAGGGGCATTTACTTTCCTCCCTGGGGGGAAGGGGGGAATTTTTCTGCCCTCAGGGGAGGGGACGGGGATTTTTTCTGGGTCAAAGGGGAGAGTTGGGGGATTTTTCTGTCTAACCGGGGGGGGGGGGTGAGGCGGGGCTTTTTCTGCCTCTACAGGGGGGAGAGGGGATTTACTTCATTACAGGGGAGAGAGAGTGGGGAATTTTTCGCATCTAAAGGGGAGGACGGGGGGGGAATTTATTTTTGCCTCTACAGGGGGGGGAGAGGAGGGGCATTTTCTGCCTCTACAGGGAAAGAGACGGCGGGGGGATTTCCTTTCCTTTTTCAGGGGGGGTAAAGTGGCAATTTTCGGGCCCCTAAGGGGGGTGAAAGGGGCTTTACTGCTCTACAGGGGAGAAAACGGGGTTTTACTGGGTCTACAGGGAGGAAGGGGAAGTCCCGGGGGGGGCATTTATTTCTCTAAGGGGGGAAAAGGGGGATTTTTCTGCCTCTACAAGGGGGGAGACGGGGGGATTTACTGGGTTACAGGGGAGAGAGGGCCCTTTTTTTGCCTTTAAAAGGGGGGAGCGGGGCATTTACTGCATCACAGGGGGGGAGAGGGGGCATTTACGCATCTACAGGGGGGAGACGGGGGATTTACTTTCCTTTTAAAGGGGAGAGTGGGGCATTTACTTTCCTTTAAGGGGGAAGGGGCAATTTTTTCTGCCTTTTACAGGGGAGAGAGGGGCTTTTTCTGGCCCCTTTACAGGGGAGAAGGAAGGGGGGAAAACGGGGCATTTCTGCCTCTACCCGGGGGAGAGGGGAAGAAAAAGGGGGGACGGGGCATTTATGCCTCTACGGGGGAGTTGGGCCTTTTTAAAGGGCCCCTTTAAAGGGGGGAAAACGGGGCCCTTTACTGCCCCCACAGGGGGAGAGGGGGCCCTTTATGCCCCACAGGGGGAAGGGGGGGGGATTTTACGCCTCTACAGGAGAGATGGGGCATTTACCCGCCTCCCCAAGGGGAAGAAAGGGGGGCGGGGATTTTCCCGCTCCCACAGGGAGAGACGGGGCTTTTTTCTGCCTCTACAGGGGAGAAAACGGGGGATTTTTCTTGGGCCTCTACAGGGGAGGGGGGGCATTTACTGCCTCTTAAAAGGGGGGAGATGGGGATTTACTGCCCCCTTTAAAAGGGGGGGAGAGGGCATTTACTGCTCTAAAGGGAAAAAAAATGGGGGGAAATTTTCTGCCCCCATAGGGGGGAGGGCGGGGAATTTACTGCCCCCTACGGGGAGAGACCGGGGGATTTACTGCCTCTTTCAGGGGAAAAGGGCGGGGGATTTTTCCCGCCCCTTACGGGGGGGGAGAAAGGGGAAATTTTTCGCCCCTAAAGGGGGGAGGGCGGGAATTTACCCGCCCCTTTCAGGGGAGAGGGGGCATTTACCGCCTCTTAGGGAGAGATGGGGTTTTTTCTTTCTCTACAGGGGAGAGAGGGGAAATTTTCTGCCTTAAAAGGGGAGAAGGGGGGATTTACTGCCTCTAAAGGGGAGAGACGGGGCATTTATGCCCCCTACAGGGGGGAAGGGGGGATTTTCTGCCCCTACAGGGGGGAGGCGGGGCATTTATGCCTCACAAGGGGGAGACGGGGGCATTTACTGCCTCTACAAAAGGGGAGAGAGGGGAATTTTTTCGCCTCTTCGGGGAAGGCGAAAAGGGGATTTTATTGCCGTTACGGGGGGAGACGGGGCATTTACTTCCCCTTTCAAAGGGGGAAGGGCGGGGCATTTACTGCCCTTTCAGGGGAGAGAGGGTTTTTGTTCGGGGCGGGGGATTTACTGCAAACTACAGGGGAAAAAGGGGGAAGACGGGGCAAATTTTCTGCCTACAGGGGGAGAGAGGGGGGATTTACTGCCCTTTTACAAGGGGGGGAGACGGGGTTTACGCATACAGGGGAGAGAGGGGGGATTTACTGCCTCTTAAAAATTGGGGAGAGGGGGAATTTTTCTGCCTTTACAGGGGAAGAAGGGGATTTACTGCCTCTAAAAAGGGGAAAGGTTGGGGGGAAGGGCATTTACTGCATCTACGGGGAGAAGGGGCATTTTTCCTTCCTTTTACAGGGAGAGATGGGCATTTTCTGCCTCTTATGGGAAGAGGGGCATTTACTGCCTCTACAGGGGAGAGGGCGGGGCATTTACTTTCCTCTACAGGGGAGAGGGAAACAACGGGGGGGGCCCTTTACTCCTCCCACAGGGGGGGAGAGGGAGGGATTTACTGCCTTACAGGGGGGAGGGGATTTTAACGGGGGGGAGACGGGGCATTTACCCGACTAAAAGGGGAGAGCGGGGGATTTTTCTGCATTTTACAGGGGAGAAAAGACGGGGGAATTTTTCTGCCTCTAAGGGGAGAGGGCGGGGGATTTTTGCCTCACCGGGGGAAAAGAGGGGCATTTTCTGGCTCTACAGGGGGAGAGACGGGGCATTTTCTGCCTCTTTCAGGGGGAGAAAGGGGATTTTTTCTGCCTTTTTTACCCCAAAGGGGGGAGACCCGGGGGATTTACTGCCTCTACCCGGGGGGGAGACGGGGGATTTACTGCATCTTCAGGGGAGAGAAGGGGGATTACTGCCCCCACAGGGGAGAGAAGGGGGGGATTTTTCTGCCCTTTTAAAAAAGGGGGGAAATGGGGGTTTTCCTTTTCTACAGGGAGAGAAGGGGCATTTTTCTGGCCTCCAGGGGAGAGACGGGGGAAATTTTCTGCCTCTACAGGGGGAGATGGGGGGATTTAAAAGCCTCTACAGGGGGAAGGGGGTTTACTGCCTCTACAGGGGGAGATTGGGGGATTTACTGTCTAAAAGGGAGAGAGGGGGCCCTTTACTGCCTTACAAAGGGGGAGAAGGGGGATTTATGCCAAACTACAGGGGAGAGACGGGGGGTTTTAATGCCCTACAGGGGGAGATGGGGGGATTTTTCTGCCTCTACAAGGGGGGAGAGGGGGATTTACTGCATCTACAGGGGAGAGATGGGCATTTACTGCCTCTAAGGGGGGGAAGGGGAATTTTTTCTGCCTTTTACAGGGGGGGGATGGGGCATTTTCCGATCTACAGGGGGAGAGACGGGGCATTTTCTGCCTCTACAGGGGAGAGGGGAAAAAACAAAATGGGGGTTTTTTTTTTTGGGGGGGGCATTTACTGCCTCTTCAGGGGGGAGAAGGGGCATTTTACTGCCTTTTACAGGGGGGGAGACGGGGGGATTTACTGCCTCTACAGGGGGAGAATTTGGGGCCCTTTTTCTGCCTTAAAGGGAGAAAACGGGGCCCCCCTTTAAAGGGGGAGGGGAAATTTTCTCCTCTAAGGGGGGAATATTGGGGGGGGATTTACTGCCCCTACAGGGGAGGAAGGGGGATTTTAATGCTTACAAAAGGGGTTTTTCCCCCTAAAGGGGTCATTTTACCCGCCTCTACAGGGGAAAGACGGGGGGATTTACTGCCTCTCAGGGGAGAGAGGGGCATTTTCTGCCTTACCCGGGGGGGGGAGAGGGGCATTTTCTGCCTTTTTACAAGGAGGGGGAAGAGAAGGGGGATTGGGGGGATTTCCGCCTTTTACAGGGGAGAGACGGGGCATTTTTCTGCCTCTTTAAAAGGGGGGAGAAGGGGCATTTACTGGCCTCTACCCCAAAAGGGGGGAATGAGACGGGGGGGGATTTTTCGGGCCCCTTTTTGGGGAGACGGGGGGATTTACTGGTTACAGGGGAGAGCGGGGAAAAAACTGCCTTACAGGGGAGAGACGGGGAAAATTTTCTGCCTCTTTCAGGGGGGGAAACGGGGGTTTTCTGATCTACAGGGAGAGAAGGGGGCATTTTTCTGCCCCCTTTTTGGGGAGAGACGGGGGTTTTCTGTCTACGGGGGGAAAGGGGCCCTTTTCTGCCCTACAAAAAAGGGGAGAGACAGGGGCATTTACCCCTCTAAAAGGAAAAAAAAGGGGAAAAAATGGGGGGAGGGGGGGCAAATTTTCTGCCTCTTTCAGGGAGAGGGGGGGCATTTACTTTCCTTACAGGGAGAGAAGGGGGCAATTTTTCTGCCTCTTAGGGGAAAAATGGGGCAAATTTTCTGCCCCCTACGGGGAGAGAAAGGGGGAATTTTTCTGCCCCTTTAAAAGGGGGGGAAAACGGGCATTTAATGCCCCTACAGGGGGGGAGACGGGGGATTTACTTTCCTTACAGGGGAGGGATGGGGCCATTTTTCTTCCCCACAGGGGAGAACGGGGGGTTTTTTCTGCCTCTACGGGGAGAGACGGGCTTTTTTTTGGCCAATTTCAGGGGGGAGAGGGGGATTTACGCCTCTACAGGGGGGGAGAGGGGCATTTTTTCTGCCTCTACAGGGAAGCATTGGGGGGATTTTTCTTCCCCTTCAGGGGAGAGAAGGGGCATTTACTTCCTCTACAGGGGAGAGAAGGGGCCCTTTACTGCCTCTACAGGGGGGGGAAAAAGACGGGCATTTCTGCCTCTACCAAAAAGAGACGGGGCATTTAATGCCCCTAAAGGGGGAGACGGGGCATTTACTGGGGTCAAAAGGGGGGGGGACGGGGCATTTACTTTCCTCAAGGGGAGAAATGGGGCATTTTCTCCCCCTACGGGGAAAAAGAGGGGGCATTTTTGCCTCTAAAGGGGGAGGGGATGGGGGATTTACTGGGCCCCTACCCGGGGGAGGTAATGGGGGTTTACTGCCTCTTTCAGGGAAAAGAGGGCATTTTTACTGCATCTACAGGGGAGGATGGGCCCTTTAATGCCTCTACAGGGGGGAGATGGGGGATTTACTCCTCACGGGGAAAAAGACCCGGGGGATTTACTGCCTCTCGGGAGAGAAGGGGGCATTTATGCATCACAGGGAGAGAGGGGTTTTAAATGCCCTACAGGGGAGAGAAGGGGGTTTTTTTTTTTCTACGGGGGGAGAGGGCAATTTCTGCCCCCCTACAGGGGAAAAAGGGGAAAGGGGCTTTTTTCTGCCTTACAGGGGAGAGGGGGGGCAATTTTTTAAATGCATTTAAGGGGGGAGGTGGGGCAAATTTTCTGCCTCTAAAAGGGGAGAGAGGGGCCCTTTACTGCTCTACAGGGGGGAGAGGGGGGATTTTTTTTTCCTCTACAGGGGGAAAGAGGGGGGGCATTACTGCCTCTACAGGGGGGAGAGGGGGGCAAATTTTCTGCATCTAAAGGGAGAGACGGGGGGATTTATGGGCCCCTTTAAGGGGAGAGAGGGGGCATTTACGCCTCTAAAGGGGAGAGATGGGGCATTTACTGCCCCTCGGGGGGGGAGGGGATTTACTGCATTACAGGGGGAGACGGGGGATTTTCGGCCCCTACAGGGGGGAGACGGGCTTTTTTTGCATCTACAGGGGGGGAGACGGGGCATTTATGCTTACAGGGGAGTGACGGGGGGGGTTTTTTGCTTTTTAAAGGGGGGGGAAGGGGCATTTACTGCCCCTACAGGGGGGAGGGGGCATTTTCTGCCTTACAGGGGAGAGAAGGGGAATTTTCTGCCTCTAAGGGGGGAGAGGGGCATTTACTTCATTAAAAGGGGAAGACGGGCATTTTCCCGCCTTTCAAGGGGGAGAACGGGGGATTTCTGCCTCACAAAGGGGGGAGGGCGGGGGAATTTTAAATGCATTACAGGGGGGGAGAGGGGCATTTTTTGCCTCTAAAAGGGGGGAGACGGGGCATTTTATGCCCCTAAGGGGGGAGAAAGGGGCATTTACTGCATTAAGGGGGGGAGAAAGGGGCATTTACTGCCTCAAAAGGGGGGGGGCGGGGGATTACTGCCTTTACAGGGGGAGGGGGCAAAATTTTCTGCATTAAGGGGGGAGACGGGGCCCTTTAAATCCCCCACAGGGGGGAGAGGGGGATTTTCTGGCCCTTCCACGGGGGGAGACGGGGCATTTTAAATGCCTCTAAGGGGGGGACGGGGGATTTACTGCCTCTACAGGGGGAGATGGGGCAAATTTTTGCTCTTCCGGGGGGGGGAAAGGGGGGATTTACTGCCTAACGGGGAGAGACGGGGGATTTACTGGTTACAGGGGAGAGATGGGGGCATTTAAATGCCTTACAGGGGGAGGGGGACCGGGGGATTTACTGGGTTTTACAGGGGAGAGAGGGGCATTTACTGCTCTACAAAGGGGGGGGAGCGGGGCATTTACTGCCTCTACAGGGGAGGGGACGGGGGATTTGCATTACAAAGGGGAGAGAGACGGGGCATTTACTGCATCTACAGGGGAGAGATGGGGCATTTAGTGCATTTTAAAAAATGTTCAAGAAATGTTATGTTCATCCTGAAATTTCAACTAAAAGCCAAATATCCTGAACTTTATGTGAGTAGTGTATATACTAGAGCAACTGAAAAAATTAGAATATTACTGAAAAGATAATTGATATCAGTAATTTAAGTCAAACAGAGAAATCCATATATTGTATTGACTCATTACAGGATGAACTACAAGGTTTAATATAACACATTTGTGAGTCTTATAATAAATAAAAAGTTAGCCCTGGCGGCCCCTTTCATTTTCAGTTATATTCTAATTTTTGAGATGAATTATTGTGTAATTTTGGAGCTAAATGCATTCATGAAATCCGATTATATAGGTATCATTTTTTATGCTTTTTCCATCTCTCTAGGGGTTCGTGGTGGCAATTCTCTATTGTTTTTTGAATGGAGAGGTAAGGAGAAAGTTTCCTAATCGGACAATTAAAACACAGACAATTTTACGATTAAACATCACAAAAAGCGTCCACAGTTCTCACTTGATTGTATCCTGATGGACGTCAAAATAAATCCTAAGTTCTTCTTTACAAAGATGCCACCATTCTACAATATACACAGTGGGATCACATTATTATAACCTCCCTTCCCCCTTAATATCCAGAGTGGGGGCGATTTCATAAGGTCCTGGTAGGTTGTCACAGGTAGTCGACTGAATCCCACAGCTGCTGGAGGGTCCATAGAGCCAACACCACCATCCAGGGGCCCCACAGCTGCTGGAGGGTCCATAGAGCCACACCCCAACCAGGGGCTCCCACAGCTGCTGGAGGTCCCCTGAGCCAACACCACCAAAACAAAGGGGGCCCCAAAAGCGCTGGAGAGGGGCCATTTGAGCCATCACCCCATCTAGGGCCCCACAGCTGCTGGAGGGCCAAGGGCCAAACCACCATCCAGGGGGCCCCACAGCTGCGGAGGGTCCATAAAGCCAACACCCCAACAGGGGGCCCCAAAAGTGCGGAGGGTCCATGGAGCCAACACCACCATCCAGGGGCCCCACAGCTGCTGGAGGGACCATAGAGCCCCATACACAGTAGGGTTAGCAGAGGTGCAGTGACATCCATCTGCTCCAGGGCCCCATACACAGTAGGGTTAGCAGAGGTACAGTGACATCCGTCTGCTCCGGGGCCCCATACACAGTAGGGTTAGCGAGGTGCGGTGACATCCGTCTGCTCCAGGGCCCCCATATACAGTAGGGTTAGCAGAGGTGCAGTGATATCTGTCTGCTCCGGGGCCCCATACACAGTAGGGTTAGCAGAGGTACAGTGACATCCGTCTGCTCCGATGCCCCATACACAGTGGGGTTTTAGCAGAGGTGCAGTGACATCCGTCTGCTCCCAGGGCCCCCATACCCCAGTAGGGTTAGCAGAGGTGCAGTGACATCTGTCTGCCCCGGGGGCCCCTTTACACAGTAGGGTTAGCAAGGTGCAGTGACATCCTTTCTGCTCCGGGGCCCCACTACACGTAGGGTTAGCAGAGGTGCGTGACATCCGTCTGCTCCGGGGCCCCATACACAGTAGGGTTAGCAAGGTTGCGGGTGACATCTGTCTGCTCCGGGGCCCCCATACCAGTAGGGTTAGCAGAGGTGCCGTGACATCCTCTGCTCCGGGGCCCATACACGGGTAGGGTTAGCAGAGGTGCAGGGGACCCCGTCGCTCCAGGCCCCATACACAAGTAAGGGTTACAGAGGTGCAGTGACATCCGTTGCTCCGGGGCCCCATAGACCAGTAGGGTTAGCAGAGGTGCGTGACATCTGTCTGCTCCGGGGCTCCATACACAGTAGGGTTAGCAGAAGAATGTGACTCGATTAAGTAGAAAAAGTAAACGTAAAATATTTTCTTTCACATTCCAGGTTCAGGGAGAGCTAAAGCGTAAATGGAGGAGATGGCATCTTGAGAGGTGTCCGGGGAAGGACATGAAGTATCACCACCCGTCTCTCGGCAGCAATGGGACGAACTTCAGCACCCAGATCTCCATGTTGACCAAATGCAGCCCGAAGACGCGGCGATCTTCCGGTTTCCAGGCGGAGTTTTCTTTGGTCTGATGCCGGAAGCCTTGGTCCGGTAGCTTCAGCGCAGAACATTGTGCCCAACGGAGACGTCACCGCCCCGACGCGGGTTCAGCAGGAAACCTGGAGGCACTTTGTATCCATTGCACTTTATAGGGTTGTAAAAAAACAAACAAAAAATACACCCCTCACACTCGACCGAATGGACCATCGGGAACTTTACCGGAACAAGACTTGAAGCTTCCGTGGTTTCATACTGGAATGTCTTACAACAACTTTCTTGAGTCTTAAAAAAAATATAAGAGTCTTAAAAAATGGAATTGAAAAAAAAAAATTTTTTTTAAATACATATTTATTTCATCTTCAACTTCGAGGGCGAAAAAAACCTTTTTTTCCAATAGAAGATGTGAATGGACGGAAGAAGCGGACAGCGGAATAAGCTAAGAAATTATCCATCCGGGTCCCCAAGCCCGTTTTATATGTAACGTCAAGAAGAAAAAGAAAAAAAAAACAATTTTTTTGTATAGAGTAAATCGAATCTTGCAAGATAGAAATTTCAGAAAATGCACAAAATGTTCTATGAAATATCTCTATTTTTTTTGTAATTTTATTTTTTTGGTATGTTTATCAGCTGCATCATCTGACCAGATTTGTGACCCTCCCCCCCTCCTGCGGTGACATTGGTCTGGTCTGTCGTGAATTTTTTAAATTTTTTTATTGTTTAATGCAGATTTTTGTGAAATTTAGAGTAAAGAAAAAAAAATATCAGGTATGGCTGGTAATAAATTTGTGCTAGGGGCTTATATACTTCCTTCAGGAAACATAGAGAGAAAATAAGTCTAAATATCGGACTCCGTCATCATCAATAAATCTTTATAAGATAAAGAACTATTTTTTTTACAGACATAGAAATGTCCTAATAAGATATATATGAAAAGTTGTACAGTTTATCTCCAGGATCTAGAGGTTAACAGGGCGGCCTATTCCGCCTATCAACCATTAGATTCAGGCTGTAGTCATACTGCTTAAAGGAGCGGTAGCGAATCTTGTGTGATTGAATGCATCATGTTGTAGATCTGTTCTTGGTTGGAATGAGTGCTCGGGCGTTGCTTTGTGACATTTCCTTTAAAAGTTATTGCAAATTACATTTTCAAGCTGCAATACCACCTTTCACCACTATCATTGATGGATAATTTTTCATAGATTCCAATGCAACAGCGCCCCCAGCTCCAACTTCTTTTACAACAAATTTGGTGAAAACTCTTATCTTTAAAATGGAAAAAAATTCGGATTGATATTTTAATCCCAATTTTTTTCCATTTTAAAGATAAGAGTTTTCACCAAATTTTTTCTAAAATAAGTTGGAGCTGGGGGCGCTGTTGCATTGGAATCTATGAAGAATTATTCCTCAATGGTAGTGGTGAAAGGTGGTATTGCAGGTTGAAAAAAATCCCACTTTCTTGTTTACAACATACCCCCTACAGGTACCTTTTTTTTTTTTCAGGATTGCGCTGCAAAATTAGCATTGAAAGGGGTGGAGCTTATACAAATGTGCCCAAAATTAGCAATTCTGGAAGGTTATGTGAGGATTTCTGGGCAAATTTGTGCAATGAATAAAGATTAAAATGTGGGGAGGTAAATTTAAAGGGGTTCTATGACTACAAACCATCTGTCTGACTTCTCTAAAGGGGTCGTCTTATTATAGAGTCTTTTAGACTCCACCCCTTTCTTTAAAGGAGTTGTCTGTTCATAGTGAGTATGTGAAGCTCCACCCCTTTCTTTTGAAGGGTTGTCTTATTACCAAAAGTCTGTCAGGCTCCACCCACTTCTTCAAAGGGGTTGTCTTATGACAGAAAGTCTTTTAGACTCCACCCACTTTATACAGAGTTGTCTATTCACAGAAAATCTGTTAGACTCCACCCCCTTTTTTAAAGGAGCTGTTTTATCACAAAAAGTCTGTCAGTAAGACTCCACTCACATTTTTAAAGGAATTGTCTTATCACAGGAAGTTTCTCAACAAGACTCCACCCACTTTTTTAAAGGAATTGTCTTATCATAAAAAGTCATTCAGACGCCGCTTACTTCTTCACATGGGCTCTCTGTTCACAGGAAGCCTGTCCAATTCCACCCCCTTCCTTAAAGGGCTTGTCTTATCTCATGCAACTGTGGCTGGGGCATTGTCATAGGACCTGGTGTCCATTCATGTATGTAAGACATGGACTGAATAGCTTAACTAGAGGGAGGGGGGGGGGTGCAGAGCAGGGGTGCCCCTTTAAGTTGTCCATATCATCTATAGACAGGACAACCCCCTATAATTTCCTTTTCCCTACAGAGATGTCTGGTGACAACTGCACATGGTAATCTGACAACTAAGCCCCGCCCTTTATTTAAAAGGAAGTAGATATGATGCATCATGGGAGATAACAAAAATAGGCTTTGCACCTGTCCTTGGTGCAGTCATCATAAGTCGGATATAGGAAGGGTCATGCATAACAATGTGTGGTGAGTGGAGTTCCCCTTTAAGTGCATCACCTCGCTGCTCCACTGAATTTGTCTTTTTTTTGGAAAATTTTACAGAAGCTTTTTGTTTTGAATGAAGTTTTCTTGCAACAGATAATTCATTTCTAGAGAGCGCGAGCAGAATTTTGAATATCTGCGGAGATCTTCCTGATGGAGGGGGCAGCGGATGAGAGGGTTTTGCATCCTAAATGATGGTGCGCTCATTGATATGGGAACAGCATGGAGAGAGCTGCAGATTGATTGAGCGCTCAGACGAGTTTTATTCCACTGTAGTCAAAATAATAAATCTGGAGGACCTGTGCCTGTGACTATGCTGATGTAGCAGAGCCGAGATTCACAATGGGATTCACTAACACAGTCAGCTCTGCTACATCAGCATAGGTTACCTGCTTGCAGCAGCGCATCTCACTGCCATACTTTTCAACGTATCAGCGCCCACATCTGGTTTAAAGTGGCCATACCTGTTTAATTATACCATCTGATGTACAGAATCTCACAAAAGTAAGTACACCCCATACATTTTTGTAAATATTGTATTGTATCTTTTCGGCCATGTTCACGCGGCTTATTTGGGCACGTATTTCAGCACGTATTTCGCGGTGTACTACGTGAATTACGGGCTGAAATACGTCCCGGTCATTACGGTAATCCACAGTTCTCATAGAGAACTATGGATTACGTCTCCTCTCCCTGTTCGGCGAATCCGCCGCGTGTGGAGATAAGTGACATGTGAATTACTAGCGGCGAATATGCGCCGCTAGTAATGAATGTCTATGGGGCCGGCGAGGTGCTGAACTTCCAGTGACCAGGATGAGAGAGTGTGAGAGCGATAACACCAAATTTACCACACCTGCTCCCCATTCACACCTGAGACCACTAACAAGTCCCATGATACCATAGAGGGAAAATGGCCAATTGGGCGAGATGTCCTCACTTTTGTTGTCTCTTAGAGGTGTCCTCACTTTTGTTGTGTCTTAGGGTTGTTCTCACTTTTGTTGTCTCTTAGAGGTGTTCTCACTTTTGTTGTCACTTAGGGGTGCCCTCACTTTTGTTGTCACTTAGGGTTGTCCTCACTTTTGTCTCCAGCAGTTAGACATTGATGTCTGTGTAGAGTTGTTTTGATGGCACCACATCCCCCCTGTGATACAAGCCGGGCACTGACTACTTTACATTATATCAGGGTCAGATCCTCAGTGTTGTCCCAGGAAAAGATACAATACAATATTTACAAAAATGTACGGGGTGTACTTACTTACTATTGTGAGATCCTGTATATGGGGACATCATGACTCTCACTTCCGAGGGTAGATGTTGGGAAAAGACTTGGACTGTTGGGTTTCAATATGCCCCGGTGGAGATACGCGTCGACAGAGGCGTCTGATGCTGCTGAGCTGTCCCAAGCATGGAAATGTATGAAAGGAACAGCAGTGGAACAAGGTTTTGGTCAACATCTAATGGCCATGGCCAACCCAAACCTGATTCAACTCTCTAGACCCAATGTGTTACTCAGTTGCGTTTCAGAGTCAGCTCAAAGTAAAATTCGACCTGAATCCGACGTTTCATTTGGTCAGCCTGAAACATTGTTCATGATATTGTCCAAAAAATTTGCCGCCAACCTTAACCTGGTTAGTAGTGGTGCTCTAATCTGATCCCTGGTCGATTCGACAACAGTTTGACCAAACTTGAGAAAAAATTCAGGACTGGGAGTGTACCAAGCTCAAGCCTAACCTTAATCCTGACCGGAACTGAAATCCTGATCCTAAATTGGGGTTAGGATTTTTAACGTGTTTTGAATGAGTTAACTTACCCAGTCATTGACTCTTCCAGTCAATGAAATGTCACTCCTATCTGATGTCACTTCTGGTCCAATGTCAGATAGGTAACTCTAATATGGTGTTAGGTGGAAAGTGACATCGTTATCGTGGGTTCGATAACTTAGGGTTACATTCAGGATAAAGACTAGCTCAAGGGTTATAGGGTAAAAGTGAAAAAATTTAGGTACAGGATGTTTCAAACCCAAATATTTCAACAAGTTCAGTCAAGCTGGTATTGAACTGAACAAAAACAGATTCGAGCCATGTTAGTAATCAGAAGAAGAGATCTACCATATGTTATTCCAAGCACAGGCGACACCGCTTTGGTGGAGAGAAGATTAGATCCCATAAATCCCACTTTTGTATACATATATACATAGAGTCCCTACAGTCCCATGTTACGTGTACTGACCACCCCCAGGCCACATCAAATGTTTTAGTATCAATATCCTCTACAACATATGGACATTCAGGATTGACTAATACATACCCTGAAGGGGGCATTCCAAATAGGGAGGGAATCCCAGAACCTAGAGACCCCCATTGTGGTGCTGGTTATGCCTCTATTAATTATAACCACTGGGTTGTAATAGGGTATCTCTCCAGTTTTCCACAGTCCTATATAGAAAAGAGGTCATGCTAGGTTCACCTTGGTTTAGGATACAGTGAGATATAACCTAACAATTATAATACTAATGGATCCTGGGTAAAGATTACACTGATTGTAATTGAAGAATATATATAGACTAGGGCTCTAGTCTTGGGGTTCCACAATGGGTCTATCAGCAACCCCTCTATTAAGCCCTATAGAGGGAGAAAGGTGATACCCCTATATAATCATTTTATGACTACAAATGGAATGAAGCTCTTGTCTTGGGGAACCGTCATGGGTCAGTGTGCAACCCCTCTTTTAAACCCTATGGAGGGAATTAAAAATTATTCTCCTGTATTTTTTTTAATCAATACATTTTTATTGAATTTTCCCACAATTTTCCCAAAATAAATAGAACAAACAAGTTCCTACAGTGGGGAAAACTAACAAATATAACACAAAGAACCATGTTCCCTATATAATAATTTTATGACTATATAAGAAATAGAGCTCTGGTCTTGGGGACCGCCATGCGTCTGTCAATGAGCCCTTTGTTAAACCCTATAGAGGAAATGATAATTGATACCCCAATATAATAATTTTATGACTATAGAAGGAGAAGAGCTCTGTTCTTGGGGGACCACCATGGGTCTGTCAACAACCCCTCTTTTAAACTTTAAAGAGGGAATGAAAATTTTTACCCCTGTATGATAATTTTATGACTATATAAGGAATAGGGCTCTGGTCTTGGGGGACCACCATGGGTCTGTCAACGAGCCCTCTGTTAATTCCTATAGAGGAAATGATAATTGATACCCAATTATAATAATTTTATGACTATAGAAGGAATAGGGCTCTGGTCTTGGGGGACCGCCATGGGTCTGTCCGCAACCCCTGTTTTATAGCCTATGGAGTAAATATTGTTCTAATATTTTTATGACTATAGAAGTTTTGTGATAAGTCTATTATTTACTTTAGTGTATAATTTATTACAGGGGCATTATATTATATCTGCAGCACATCGATATTATAATGCTGTGAATTTTTGAAATTATATCTACTAAATCAGATTGCCTTTACAGATATTATTCACACAGTAAGCAGAGTCTGTCAGGAGACACATGATCTTGGTGTCACTACACGTCCCAGCAGGGGAACAGATTATTGTCAATATCTTAAAGTGGCCTTCTTATTGGCACACAGTGATGGCATCAGTTTGGTGGACAGAACCAGTATTAAGTCCCTATAAAATCTGCTTTCTATCTCTAGCACAAATCTAGCAGGCACCAGCTGTATACGATGATGTTTCCTGAGTATTGTGTTAGGCCTCATTCACACGGCTTATTTTGGGACTGATTTCAGCCGTATTGAGCGGCGTATTTGCGCTCCAATACGGCTGAAATCAGTCCCAGGCATTACGATAATCCACAGTTCTCATAGAGAACTATGGATTCCGTCTCCTCTCCCCGCTCGGCGAATCCGCCGGGGGGGGGGGGGGAGAGAGAAAGTGACATGCACATTATTTACGATGAGTACGCACCGTGAATAATGAGTGTCTATGGGGCCGGCGAGCTGCCGGCCCCCTGCCCCGCCCCCGCTGCACGGCAGCCAGCGTAATTGCGGGGCGAAATCCATCCCACAATTACGTCGGCTTTAAGCCGTGTGAACCAGGGCTTATATGGACATTGTGCCGTTCAATGGTATTTTATTTTTTTGTCTAATTTTTTTATCTTAGAATTGCAGTGGTTTGCATTAAAGGGGCTGTCTCACTACAGGGATCGCTGCTTTTTATGTTAAAGATCTTGCAAAAAACAAGTCACTTTGCAATATGTGTCTATCAACAGTGTCCTACCTGTTCCTAGATATCCCCTCTCGTATGGGCTGCATCAGCTCCTCAGGTCGCTATAGCTACAGACCTGCTCAATCTCTCCTGATAGGCTGCCAGCACAGGTTGCTGTAATTACAGACCTGATCAGTCTCTCCTGATAGGCTGCATCAGCTCCTCAGGTCGCTATAGCTACAGACCTGTTTGAGCTCTCCTGATAGGCTGCCAGCACTGGTCGCTCTAGCTACAGACCTGCTCGATCTCTCCTGAGAGGTTGCCAGCACTGGTTGCTGTAATTACAGACCTGATCAGTCTCTCCTGATAGGCTGCATCAGCTCCTCAGGTCGCTATAGCTACAGACCTGTTTGAGCTCTCCTGATAGGCTGCCAGCACTGGTCGCTATAGCTACAGACCTGGCTTCCTCAGCAGCTCTCAATACAGGTCAGTAGTAGCCAGTAAACACGCCCCTTAATTCAAAAATGAAACTGAGAAAACAGAGAGTAGTAATATGAATCTATGTAGTGAGACAACCCCTTTAAAGCAGGTTGGCAAACTCATTTTCACTGAAGGACACATCAGCCTTATGGTTGCCCTAAAGGTCCATTGGAGGGTGACTAGGGTGTCTGAGTGAGGCTGTCAGAGTTGTGCATTGCAGGACAGAGCAGTGGTACAGAGGTGCATGCTGGAACTCCGAATCCAAGATGGTGCCCGCTCCCTGTGCTGGCGCCTCCGCCTTTGCCAAGCACTGGCTGCATCCCTCAGGAAAAGTGGAGAGCCGCTCCTCCTGTGTCTGGACCTTGACTCCATTCTCGTGGGCCACATAAAGTGACCTTGGGGGCCGGATTTGGCCTCGAGTTTGACATGTGCATTAAAGCTTATTGGTTGATGGCAGCTGGTAGGCTGGTTTGTGCTATGGGTGTAACCGATACCTGAAAGGGGACAAGACATTTGGTTAGACATATTCATGCCTCATGCTATACGCCACAGACCTTTTTAGATCTGCTGAGTGTAATGATGGGCCCCTCACGGCCCCCCAGAGCTTACCCCTGCACTAGACACCATTAAAAGCACTTACCTCATTGACTCGCCCTACCTCGTAAGAAGAATTTAAGAAGCTTTTATTAGTCTTTTGCAGAGGACCAAGCTCTACTTGTATAGTTGTCTTTTATTCCAGGTATTTAGTCCTTCCTATTATTTCTCTTGCTAAGATTTATAGCTCAAAAGGTAACGTTCCTCATCGGAGAGAGGCGCCATGTCGGTGTATGGAGACTTATACGCCATGTGTGGCTCCGCTGAAATGTAAGTATATTCTAAAGGGCTTATGGGAAAAGAGCTAGGACTCTTCATTGCCACCTTTTGGATGTAGAGTTCCTTAAGTCCCTATGCAATGTGAGTGGAATTGGAGCCAACCAGATATTCATCTGCAGACAGTGCAGAATAGAGTACTGATTGCTGGTATATCTAATAGGTGGTGCTAGAAGAGTCCTAGCTCATTACCCCTGTGTGCCCTATAGAACGTATAAAGATTTATAGAGCAGTCACAATATTCCGGAGTATTCTCCAAGCAAGATGAAAAAGTGTCGCAACCAGCAGCCCCCGCTGTCCTCAGACCTGTCCACTATTTGGTTGTAATCTACTTACTGCTACAAATGTAATAGTTGTAGGGGCCCAGTAACATAGCAATTTGAGCCCCCTGATCGAGGTACCCAATGGGCTACCACTGGGTAAAGCAGTGGTCAGGGAACAACCCACGAAATCTCCTAAAGTGGTGGTCAGGGAACAACCCCTTGAGTTCTCCTAAGGTAGTGGTCAGGGGACAACCCCCTTGAGTTCTCCTAAAGCAGTGGTCAGGGGACATCCCCCTTGAGTTCTCCTCAAGCAGTGGTCAGGGGACATCCCCCTTGAGTTCTCCTAAAGCAGTTGTCAGGGACATCCCCTTGAGTTCTCCTCAAGGCAGTGGTCAGGGGACATCCCCCTTGAGTTCTTCTAAAGCAGTGATCAGGGGACATCCCCCTTGAGTTCTCCTCAAGCAGTGGTCAGGGGACATCCCCCTTGAGTTCTCCTAAAGCAGTGGTCAGGTGACAACCCCCTTGAGTTCTACTAAAGCAGTGGTCAGGGGACATCCCCCTTGAGTTCTCCTCAAAGCAGTGGTCAGGGGACAACCCCCTTGAGTTCTTTCTAAAGCAGTGTCAGGGGACATCCCCCTTGAGTTCTCCTTCAAGGCAGTGGTCAGGGACATCCCTTGAGTTCTCCTAAAGCAGTGGTCAGGGGACATCCCCCTTGAGTTCTTCTAAAGCAGTGGTCAAGGGACAAACCCCTTGAGTTCTCTAAAGCAGTGGTCAGGGGACAACCCCCTTGAGTGTTACTTAAGGCTTAATGGTCCAGGGGATCATACCCCACTTGAGTTTTCTCTTATTTATTGTGTTTGTGCATGGGGACAACCCCCTTTGAGTTTTCTCACACTAAGTAGTGGTCAGGGGACAACCCCCTTGAGTTCTCCTAAAGCAGTGGTCAGGGGACATCCCCTTGAGTCCTCCTAAAGCAGTGGTCAGGGGACAACCCCCTTGAGTTCTCCTAAGGTAGTGGTCAGGGGACAACCCCCTTGATTCCTCCTAAGGTAGTGGTCTGGGGACAACCCCTTGAGTTCTCCTAAGGTAGTGGTCAGGGGACAACCCCCTTGAGTTCTCCTAAAGCAGAGGTCGGGGGACAACCCGCTTAAGTCGTCCACTTATGCTTCTATATTGGGTATCACACAATAGGGGATGTACCACTAGAAGAATCAGGAGTTTTTGCTACATTGCCATTTTTATTGCTGTTTTTGTGAAATTTGGGGAAAAAATTTGTAGAATTTTTTTGCAAAAATATTCAACCAAACTAACAGCAAACCTTAACCAGCTTCAGAAAAAAGCATGCGAGACACGGAGGGGAGAGGGGCTGCCGAAGATGCTGGAAATGGGAACCAGGAGGGAGACCTGAGAGGGACGACATCAAGGAATACGAATTATATCTGAATCTGATCAATTAGAGAATGTGAATTTTTTTGAATAGTTTTTCACTCTGCTGGTTTTGCCCCTGCGGGTCCGGTGTGTACAGTGTCTTGTATATAACAGCACAGGAAATGAATGTACGTTTTGATACAATGTGAAGTGTAAATATGGTGCAGAAACGCCTCTGAGGCTTTTATTATCTAGATTTTACCTTAAGGAAGATACATTGTTTTTATTGTTTCTGTATTTTTTTTTTTACTTTTTCTTAAAGGAGAACGGCCGGAATATGAAATGTGTTTTTAAAATGTTTATGTATGTTATTTCTCTACTGATTTATCATCTTAAAGTTACATCTTCCTTGTGGAAGAGTTTCCTTGCCTGCGTCCCCATGACCACACTTCCTGTCATTATGTTCTAGTCATGTAGTGTTGTCATAGGGACACTGGATATAAACTCAGCCGTTTTGCTCTTTGATTAAAATGTGCTAATTAAAAGAGTACAGTCTCCTTTTGTGCGTCCCTATGACAGGGCTTCCTGTCACTGTGCTCTGCTTATGGAAAGTTCTCAACCAGGCTGATTGCTTACTCTTATTTTATTTTTGTCTCTCTATGCTTAAGTGTAAAGACTACAAATTCTTAGCTTTTGTCCCTCTGACAAGACTTCCTGTCATTGGCAGTTCACCATGCTAGAGACACAATAGATCTTGGTGTAACCATTTTCCTTGAAAACATTTTATATTTGTACTAGTTTAATAGATAGTTGAGCTTATTTGTCTGAGTCCCTATGACAAAACTTCCTGTCACTGTGTTAACAGAAAGTTGTCATAAGTACTCTCTGTGCAATCAAACTGATTACTTTCTTTTATTCAGTTTTGTCTACCTAGACTATTAAAATGAAAAGTTAAAGTCTCGACCTGTGTCCCTCTGACAAGACTTCCTGTCATTGTGCTATATATATATATATATATATATATATAATAGAGAGAGAGAGAGGAGAGAGAGAAGAGAGGGAGAGAGAGAGAGAGAGAGATAGGGAGGAAGAACTATAGTATATAAAATATGTAGTATATAGTCTATATACTACAGTACATAATATAATAAAGAGTAGATCTTGCCCCTCTGACAAGTCTTCCTGTCAATGCTCTGGCAACTTAGAATTGTCATAGGGACACTGGCTCTTGTAGCATATATATAGTATGTGTAAAACATAGTCTATATACTGCAGTGTATAATATAATTAAGAATAGATCTTGTCTTTCTGTGTTTCTCCGACAAGTCTTCCTGTCAATATTCTGGTGACTTAGAGTTGTCATAGGGACACTGGATCTCAGTATGTTATATATATACTATAGTATATAGCGTATGTTTTAAGTAGTATATATTATATACACTATAGTGTATTGCATGTTAAAGAGTAAATCTTGTCTTCCTGTGTCCCTGTGACAAGACTTCCTGTCACAACATTCCGGTATATTAGAGTTGAAATAAACACGTAATCTTAGTATAGTATAATATTTAGGGGGACATGTATGAAAACTGTTTAGGTCTATGACTTTTTGTTGTTGTTGCCCATAGCAACCAATCAGAGTTTTCATTTTATCAGAGCACTTTATGAAATGAATAGGGAGCTCTGATTGGTTGCAATGAGGCCCTTAGTGTGTGATATAATGAAGAGTACATTTTCTCTTCCTATGTCCTTATTACAAGACTTTCTGTCATAATGCTTTAGAGTTGTCATAGGGACTCTGGATCTTAGTAGAGTGTATATATATTTACTATAGTATATAGTGTATAATATACTATACAATGTATATTATAATGGAGAGTGCATTCTTGTCTTCCCGTGTCCCTGGGGAAAGACTTTCTATCACTGTGATTTGGAAGTTAAGGGTTGTCACAGGGAAGAGCAACTAATTGTGTCTCTTATTATATTTTGTCTGTCAATAGAGAATACATTCTGATCCGCTGACAAAATTTTAATCCACTGTGACAGGAAGAGTTGTCATAGGGAAGTGGATCTCAGAGCAACTAATTCAATCTCTTATTAAATTTTGTCTGCCGGTAGAGTAGATTCTGATTGTCTGTTGATGCCGTCATGAAAAAACACTTAAATTCACTGTGACAGGAAGAGTTGTCATGTGGACGGTGTCATTTTCTGGCAGTTCTCCTTTAATCTCTTCTGTCTCATCTGCTTTCCTCTGGTCACTGTGTTACCTGACTCGGATTGATATACACTGTGACTTTGGTTTTGCTGTGAATTTCCGGCGATCTTGTCGCCTGTTTCCGATGCTTTTATATATGATGTTATTTATTTAGCCTGGAGAGTTGTCCAGTGTGTGGATCATGGGCTTTGTGTGTACATACTCCTTCCATTTGGTTCATCCCAAATCCATCTCTTCGCTGTTGTGGGGCGGGGGGGGGGGGGGGGGGGTATGCTCAGAAGCTTCCACCGCTGAACAAGCAATAAAAATAAAAACATTGTAAATCTACGGCTCCGTGTCTTCCTTTCCCGTAAGGGTTGTCAGAGGGATGTGGCCTGTTCTATCCATATTGGTGGTACTTGTGTCATACTAAAGGGAAACCCCACACACATAATACAGCCAAGTCTGGAGCTCAGACTCCTCTGTAACACCCACAGCATCATATGTACTAGAAGAGTGTTACATAGGACTGCAGGTGACATCCACTACATTATCTGTACTCAGAGAGTTATCACTGTGTGATCTGTGGTGTTACATAGGACTGCAGGGGACATCTACTACATTATCTGTACTCAGAGTTATCACTGTGTTATCTGTGCTGTTACATAGGACTGCAGGGACATCTACTACTCTATCTGTGCTCAGAGAGTTATCACTGTGTTATCTGTAGTGTTACATAGGACTGCAGGGGACATCTACTATATTATTTGTATTTTTAAAATGCAATCTAATGCTAGCGCTGTTACTGGCGGTGTTATGTGGTCTGTGTATGGTGGCATTGTGTGCTCACTGTATTGCTGTATTATGTGGTCTGTGTATGGCATTACTGTGTGCTCTCTGTATGACTGTATTATGTGGCCTGTATATGCCGCTATTGTGTGCTTACTGTATGGCTGTATTATGTGGTGTGGGTATGGTGGTATTGTCTGCTCACTGTATGGCTGTGTTATGTGGTCTGTGTATGGCGGCATTATGTGCTCACTGTATTGCTGTATTATGTGGTCTGTGTATGGCATTACTGTGTGCTCTCTGTATGACTGTATTATGTGGCGTGTGTATGGCGGTATTGTGTGCTTACTGTATGGCTGTATTATGTGGTGTGGGTATGGTGGTATCGTGTGCTCATTATATGGCTGTGTTATGTTGTCTGTGTATGGCGGTATTGTGTGCTCACTATATGCGGTATTATGTGGTCTGTGTATGGTGGTGTGTGCTCACTGTATGGCGGTATTATGTGTTCTGGGTATGGCGGTATTTTGTGCTCACTGTATGGCTATATTATGTGGTCTGAGTATATCGGTATTGTGTGCTCACTGTATGGCTATATTATGTGGTCTGGATATGGCGGTATTGTGTGCTCACTGTATGGCTGCATTATGTGATCTGGGTATGGTGGTATTGTGTGCTTACTGTATGGTTGCATTATGTGGTCTGTGTATTGCGGCATTGTGTGCTCACTGTATGGCGGTATTATGTTGCTTGGGTATGATGGTAATGTGTACTCACAATATGGCTGTATTATGTGATCTGGGTATGGTGGTATCATGTGCTCACTGTATGGCTGTGTTAGGTGGAATGTGTATGGCGGTATTGTGTGTTCTATATTTGCCAGTATTGTGTGCTCACTGTATTGCTGTGTTATGTGGTATGTATATGGCAGTATTGTGTGCTCACTGTATGGCTGTACTATGTGGTCTGTGTATGCTGGTATTGTGTGCTCACTGTATGGCTGTGTTATGTGGTCTGGGTATGGTGGTAACGGGTGCTCACTGTATGGCTTTGTTAGGTGGTCTGTGTATGGCGGTATTGTGTGTTCTATATATGCTATTATTGTGTGTTCTATATTTGCCAGTATTGTGTGCTGCCTGTATGGCTGTATTATGTGATCTGGTTATGGTGGTATCATGTGCTTACTATATGGCTGTATTATGTGGTCTGGGTATGGTGGTATTGTGTGCTCACTATATGGCTGTTTTTATTGGTTGGGTAGGTGTTTTGTGTGAGCACTTTTGAAATGCATTAGAAGGTTGGTATATCTATGGCTCTGTCCTGTGCTCACTGTGTGGCGGTATTATCTGGGTTCTGTCTGGTAGTATTACATTAGGGATTGCGAAGTATTACAGCAATGCCTGTTTTCAAGTTATTCTCCAGATCATTTTTCCCCGGGGCCCTTCCCATGAAGGGGCCGTTTCCTAAGCAGAGAGCGAGATACAAGAGGTGACAGCGGGGACGGTAGACGGCTCCGTGTACACAGTGTCTGGCGGAGAACGCCGCGCTGTCTTTCGCTGGCGGTGTCGGTGGATAAACATCTGAGCCGGGATCATTACTTAACAGGCGGGATATTTATGTAATGTGAAGACACCAGGACTTTAGGAGCAAATCTGCGCTCTATATTTGTCGTCCCGTGATCCTATTGTAGAGGCCTAGTCTATGACTTTGTTTATAAAACCCCCCGGGGGGCCCGTGCACCGGGGGAAGCATGCACCGGCTCATCCATTACAAGCATCTCAGCAATGTCTGCAAAGACCTGAGCGCAGATCTCACAGCTTGGAAGGAAACACAGATTCCAAAGGAAAATGCCGCGTCCAGGCATCTTTACTGTATCTGTGGAGGTAAAAATGGGGGGAGGCGGGCGAGGAGGGGGCGAACGACCCCCTGACTCAGCAGGGAGCACAGCGTCACCCCCATTTGGGCAGCGCCCCTAGGTACTAGTCCGTAGGTCCTCCCGGGCCAGGACAAGAGTAGGCGAAGTAGGCGACCGCCCGGGGAAAACAAACATCCCAGGCAGCAAAGGGGCACAAGGAGGGTGGGGGGGCTGAATTGTCCCTTAGGGGGGCACAATGTGTCCTAGTTGCCTAGGCCCAGAATCCCCTTTTCCCCCGTCCTGGGCCTAATCGTGGGCTTTCCCCCGTTATCCCGCTAATAGGAGGTGAGTGCTGACTGCTAATTGCAGCTGACACCCACCACTAACAGCAGGGAACAGAGCCGGCTCCTTTCCCTGCTGTTTAACCCTGATGAATAGTAAACTGTGGCACGCACCATCTCTCATCTCGATCGGCACACCCGCATCGAGATCTGTGAACATGGCGGCTGGAAGCCTAAGGAATGCTTCTGTAGCCGCTATATTTAGGTCTCTGTTACTTTCCCGCTCAGACAGGGAAATGATAGAACCGCCATCTTTGTACACCCTACTGAACTGTTTATATAAGGAAGAAGGGTGTACTGATCATCGAACCCCATAGTGTCTTAGAGGGACTTACTGTTGATGTGTAAAAAAGTTTTTAAAGTAAAAAAAAAATATATTAAGGAGGTTTTGCCACAAAGTAAAATTGATGTGGAAACCTTGCACGGGCAGCGCTCCCTCAGGTCACTAGTACTCGGTAAGGTCCTACCAGGGCCAGGACAAAGAGTAGGCGAAAGTAGGCGACCGCCTCGGGCAAAACATCATCCCTAGCTGGAAGGGGACACAAGGAGGTATGGAGTGGAATGGAAATTTTCTATTAGGGGGCACAATGTGTCCTATTTGCCTAGGGCACTAGAATACTGGGTCCTAAATCGTGGGCTTACTCAGTTATCCCTGCAGTTATGACTGCTAATTGCAGCTGCCTCCCACCGCTAACAGCAGGGAACAGGCCGGCTCCATTCCTTGCTGTCTAAGGGTATGTTCACACGACATTTTGGATCCGTTTTTCACTAGAAGAAAAATGCATTGAAAATTGCATCCAAACTGCATCCCAAAAACGTATCCTTTTTTTGATACGTTTTTCGGATCCGTTTTTCAATATATATTACACAGGTTTGTAAATTTGAAAAGGTAGAATCTTTTAGGCTTGTTCACACGGCTTTAAAACCAGGGACGTATTCGGTCCCTAATTACGCGCGGGAGTGCGCAAAATTAGGGCTGAAAATGTCCTGGTCAATACGGTAATGCCAGAGTCTCATAGAGAACTATGGATTACGTTCCTCTCCCTTTCGCGAATACGCCCGGCGGGAGATAATTGACAAGTCACTTTCTAGCGGCTATACGCGCCCCTATAATGATTGTCTATAGCGGCGAAGTGCCGGCCCCTGCTTATTCCCCGCTCCCGCCCGGCCACACGCGTAAATTGTGGCGTAATTACGCCCCACAATTACGCCGTGTGAACATAGCCTTAGAGTAATATACTTTACCCGTATGTATGTATGTAATATACTAAATTGACCCCTAGAGGTCTCATTTGATCTAGAATAACTGTTTGAACTTTAGTAACCTAATGACCTACATTTTCACTTACAGTGGAAAGTGGTTAATTTGTAGTGTAAGAGGATGCCTAATAGTGGGTGCTATAACAGCATTTTACATGTGTTTCAGAGGATTCCTAATAGAGGGCGCTACAACTGCAAGCGTTTAACATCTTTCCTATGAAGCTTAATAGAGGGCGCTATAACTGCAAGCATTTAACATCTTTCCCCTACGAAGCCTATTAGAGGGCGCTATAACTGGAAGCATTTTACATGTGTTTCCTGCGAAGCCTAAAAACGGATCAAAAAACGGATCTGAAAAACGTCGTATGAACATACCCTAACGCTATCTAGATGAATAAGAAACGGTGGCACACATCCCCACAGCGAGGTCCATGAACATGGCGGCTGGAAGTCTAAGGAATGCTTCTGTAGCCACTATATATAGGTCTCTGTTACGTCCTGCCTCAGACAGGAAGTGATAGAACCGCCATCTTTGTACACCCTACTGAACTGTTTATATAAGGAAGAAGGGTGTACTGACCATCGAACCCCATAGTGTCTTAGAGGGACTTACTGTTGATGTGAAAAAGTTTTTAAAGTCTAAAAAAAAGTAAAGAAAATATTAAAAAGTTCTAGTCACCCACCCGTTGCCATTTTACAAAGAAAAAAACCCCATAAAAGTAAGACATAGTCGGTATTGTCGCGCCCGTAAATGTCCGATCTATTAAAATCTATTACAATATAACATTTATCCAGAAAAAAAATGTAAAAGCACCAAATTGCGGTTTTTTGGTCATTTCACGTCCCTTAAAAATTTTAATAAAAAGTGATCAAAACTGATTGAATCTATTGTATCAGTAAATGGTACCAATAAAAACTACACTTCAGCCCACAAAAAATGGCGCCTCACCCAGGTCCAAAGGTGGAAGAACAAAAAAGTTCCCAGTACAGGGGAGCACTGTGTTCTCCATTCTCCTCTATGGGAGTTCCCAGTACAGGGGAGCGCTGTGTTCTCTCCCTTCTAGTCTATAGGAGTTCCCAGTACAGGGGGCACTGTGTTCCCCATTCTCCTCTATGGGAGTTCCCAGTACAGAGGAGCGCTGTGTTCTCTCCATTCTGTTCTATGGGAGTTCCCAGTACAGGGGAGCGCTGTGTTCTCTCCATTCTCCTCTATGGGAGTTCCAAGTACAGGGGAGCGCTGTGTTCTCCATTCTATTCTATGGGAGTTCACAGGAAAGGGGAGAGCTGTGTTCTCCATTCTGTTCTATGGGAGTTCCCAGTACAGGGGGAGCACTGTGTTCTCCATTCTGTTCTATGGGAGTTCCCAGGACAGGGGAGCGCTGTGTTCTCCATTCTGTTCTATGGGAGTTCCCAGTACAGCGGAGCACTGTGTTCCCCATTCTCCTCTATGGGAGTTCCCAGTACAGGGGAGCGCTGTGTTCCCCATTCTCCTCTATGGGAGTTCCCAGTACAGGGAGCGCTGTGTTCTCCATTATATTCTATGAGGGTTCCCAGTACAGGGGAGCGCTCTGTTCTTCATTCTGTTCTATGGGAGTTCCCAGTACAGGGGAGCGTTGTGTTCTCCATTCTGTTCTATGTAAGTTCCCAGTACAGGGGAGCGCTGTGTTCTCCATTCTGTTCTATGGGAGTTCCCAGTACAGGGGAGCACTGTGTTCTCCATTCTCCTCTATGGGAGTTCAGGGGAGCGCTGAGTTCTCCATTCTGTTCTATGGGAGTTCCCAGTACAGGGGAGCGCTGTGTTCTCCATTCTGTTCTATGGGAGTTTCCAGTACAGGGGAGCGCTGTGTTCTCCATTCTGTTCTATGGGAGTTCCCAGTACAGGGGAGCGCTGTGTTCTCCATTCTGTTCTATGGGAGTTCCCAGTACAGGGGAGCGCTGTGTTCTCCATTCTTTTCTATGGGAGTTGCCAGTACAGGGGAGCGCTGTGTTCTCCCATTCTTTTCTATGGGAGTTCCCAGTACAGGGTGAGTGCTGCATGTGTTCTCCATTCTTTTCTATGGGTAGTGCACAAGACAGGGGAGCGCTGCGTTCTCCACTCCGTTCTATGGGAGTTCTGAGTACAGCGGAGCGCTGTGTTCTCCATTCTGTTCTATGGGAGTTCCCAGTACAGGTGAGCGCTGTGTTCTCCATTCTGCTCTATGGGAGTTCCCAGTACAGGGGGGAGCGCTGTATCTCTCCATTCTTTTCTATGGAATGTTCCCAGTACAGGGGAGCGCTGTGTTCTCCATTCTCGTTCTATGGGAGTTCCCAGTACAGGGGAGCACTGTGTTTCTCATTCTGTTCTATGGGAGTTCCCAGTACAGGAGAGCGCTGTGTTCTCCATCTTGTTCTATGGGAGTTCCCAGTACAGGAGAGCGCTGTGTTCTCCATTCTGTTCTATGGCAGTTCCCAGTACAGAGGAGCACTGTGTTCCCCATTCTCCTCTATGGGAGTTCCTAGTGCAGGGGAGCGCTGTGTTCACCATTCTAGTCTATGGGAGTTCCCAGTACAGGGGAGCGCTGTGTTCTCCATTCTATTCTATGGGGTTCCAGTACAGGGAGCACTGTGTTCTCCATTCTGTTCTATGGGAGTTCCAGTACAGGGGAGCGCTGTGGTCTTTCCATTCTGTTCTATGGGAGTTCCCAGTACCGAGGAGCACTGTGTTCTCCATTCTCCTCTATGGGAGTACAGGGGAGCGCTGTGTTCTCCATTCTGTTCTATGGGAGTTCCCAGTACAGGGGAGCACTGTGTTCTCCATTCTGTTCTATGGGAGTTCCCAGTACAGGGGAGCGCGGTGTTCTCCATTCTCCTCTATGGGAGTTCACAGTATAGGAGAGCGCTGTGTTCCCCATTCTCCTTTATGGGAGTTCCCAGTACAGGGGAGCGCTGTGTTCTCCATTCTATTCTATGGGAGTTCACAGTATCGGGGAGCGCTGTGCTCTCCATTCTTTTCTATGGGAGTTCCCAGTACAGGGGAGCGCTGTTTAAGTTGCATTACATTTTTGGCAAACTTTTTTGACGCATGGGATTTTACACTGAACTAAATCAGATTCATTGGACTACGTCGGACCAGCATTGGATCCCTTTCTTTAATAAGATGGTCTTTGGGGGCTGGTGTCTGGGAGTCTTCCTTTAAAAAAGATGGTTGTTTTTTGTTGTCAATGTTTTCTTTTTCCCCATTTTTTCCCGGTGTAAAAATGAAGGTCTATAGCGACATGTTCCCTATTTAGTTGGGGTTGGTCCCCCACTCACTATTACCTGGAACCCAAAAGCCAAGGTATGAAACAGCCAGGCTTGTTAGAAGTACATTTTTTTTGCCAAAAAGTTCAACCTATGTTACCAATGTCTAAATACTATTATAAAATATACTATCTAACTTCTCCAAAAAAAAAAAAAGCTCCAAAAACACTTCATATGTAGGGGTAGAAAATCGTCTTTTTGTACAATAATTTGGTAGACACTTGTCAACATAAAAAAAAAGACCTTAATGAACCATATGGCACCTGCATTTTGTCACTAAAGGGAAACAAGCTGTTTTAACAATAGGCTTTTTTTACCCCCCCCCCCCCCCCCCCCACACACAGCCAAAAAAAATTTTTCCAAAAAAATGGGGGGCACCATCGGGGTCAAACGGGGTACAGGGGAAAGGGAAAAAAAAAAGTTATTGGTCTCAGAAAAGAGCGTTGGAAGGCAAACAAAAAAAAAAAAACAAATGTTTTTAAGTTTTTTTTTTTTTTTTTTTAAATTGGGCATTGCTGGAATCGTACCGACCGCGGATCTTTTCATTTATACCACACAGTGAGTGCAACAAATACCCCTTTAAGTGTTGAGCAATTGCTTTTTTGTTTCCTATTCCACCCAAAAAGAATTTCTTTTTTGGGGGGTTTTTCCAATACATAAATTTTAAATTTTTTTTAATGGAACCACAAAAAAAATGCAGGGGCCCAAAAAAATTAAAAAAACCTCACATGGCTTTGTTAATGGGAAAAAAAAAGTTATGGCTTTGGGAAAGGGGTGGGAGGAAAAAAGAAAACAGCTGGGAAAAAGGCTAGCCCCTAGTGGTATGTAAGTCACGGCTGGAGCACTTTCTGGCAGGAATGGAACAGAGGCAGGCAGGGGAAACCTCGGGTGGGCTCCCGAGGATGGCGAGCCTGGGGCTGATTTTCAGAAACAAAGGAAGGGAAATCTTCCTTAAAAAATTGTTTTCCCTTCAGGTTTAGAAATTTGGGTGAAAAACTCTGTCACTTCCTGTTCAGATGACTCATTTTCATAAGCCCTGCTGTACAGCTCCCTGCTTTCTGTGCTTTCAGATTAATTAGATCAGTTTTGTTCTCAAACTACAAAAGAACTTTTATCTGATCCCCAAAACAAAAGCCCTATTACATTCTGTTTTTTTTTCTAAAACAAGTTTTTACGCGGCAGACAGGACACTGGGTTTTACCTGTGTGATGACTTTAACCCCTTTTTCTCATGAACAAAAAGCAGGGGGGGAAATTTTTTCAGGCTTTTCTGGGGGAAAATGAAATAGCCAGGGGGGTCTAAATTCCCTTTTTCTCCCTTAGGGAAAAAAAGGAAAAAGCAATATATTTGGAAAATTTCTTTATTTTGTGTTCCCTACAATTTGAAAGCTATTCTTTGTAGCGAGACAACCCCTTTAAGGAGAGCACCGAACGAACGGCTTGTAGAGTTTGTTTTGCTTTTTCGCCCTCTATTTAGCATCTGCATATCACAAGGCATTATGGGAAAGGGGCTGATACGCCCACAGCGCCCTCTGTTGGATGTAACAAATCCTCAATTTGCTTTTGACCCACCGAGTCTTGAGAAAGCAAACAGGATTTTAGCCAAGCCAGTATCTCTCATCTGCAGACAACGCTGTTTCGGGATTTTTGTCCCTCTTCAGTGCAGAGTAGAGAAGATACTGGCTGGCTGTGTGGGAGGCATCGAGTAGCTCAGGAAGGGAAGATCTCTCCTTAAGGAGAGCACCGAACGAACGGCTTGTAGAGTTTGTTTTGCCTTTTCGCCCAAAGGCAGAGAAAGGGAGGCAGAAAATAAGGAACATGTGCAGGAGCAGTTGGGAGGGATAATAATCATCTCCGCTGGTGGCTCCAAGAATCACCTCTACTGGTGGGTCCCAAGAATCAACTTTACTGGTGGCCCGAAGATTCAACTCCACTGGTGGGTCCCAGAATCAACTCCACTGGTGGCCCGAAGATTCAACTTCCATTGGTGGCAAGAAGATTCAACTCCACTAGTGAGCCCCAAAAATCAACTCCACTGGTGACCACAAGAATCAACCCCACTAGTGGCCATAAGAATCAGCTCCACTAGTGGGCCCCAAGAATCAACTCCACTGGTGGCCCCAAGAATCATCTCCACTGGTGGCCCTAAGAATCAACTTTACTGGTGGGCGCCAAGAATCAACTTCCATTGGTGGCCACAAGAATCACCTCGACTGATGGGCCCCAAGAATCAACTTCCACTAGTGGTCCCAAGAATCAACCCCACTATTGGCCACAAAAATCACCTCCACTGGTGGGCCCCAAGATTCAACTTCCATTGGTGGCAACTAATTTACAGTCCTTAAGGGATACAATGGAGTTTTTGGATCTCTGTAAAACAGGAGGAAGCAGAGGTTCCTTGTCTGAGATTTACTCTAGGCTGCGGAACAAAGATACCGAGACCTTGGGAGGCGATCTCTTTAAAGGTTGGGAAAGGTATATTCAGGATCTAGATCTGGCCTCGAAGATTCTCATAGCCTTGGTTCGGCAGGCAGTGGTTAACGAGCAGTGGAGGGAGACCTTATTTAGGCTGGTGCATAGAGCAATATATGCCTTCAATGTTGTACGTGGAGTAGGACACGCCGAATATTTATCTGCTTGCCCGAAATGTGAGATGCAAGGAGCTAATCTCTTTCATTGTATGTGGTCCTGTCCAGGGAACTTTGGATTTTGGGCTCAAGTCCAAGGTTTTATAAGAGACCTAGAGCTGTTCAATATCTTTCGAACCACAGGGCTGTTTATTTCATTTTGTCATGGAGACACATCCTGCAGAAGGGAAAAAAAGATAGCTTGGTCACTTCAAAAGGGGTTCACGTGACGTTGTTGGCAGCCAAAAAATGCCTTAATGAGGCATTGGCTAGACCATTTTGCACCAGTTTTGTCAGAAATGTGGACCTCATGAAACAAGCCTTGTATCTGGAAAAACTGGAAGCAGAAAGAAATAAAGACCAAAGGTTTTTTGAAAAAATGGAAGCTCTTTATTTCTAAACATTATACATCTTCCAAAACCCAATTTATTGTAGAACCATTTAAGTACACTGAGTATTATCTTATGGAAAAATTAAAAGATACCCTTGGGAACTTAGACGTAGGGAACTAGGTTAAGAAAGTAGCAGTGGACACGGGAATGTTAAATGTTTGGCTCGGTTTCAGGTGGGTTGGGAGGTTTCTTTTAGGGTATGGAAGAATATCTAAAATAGAAGGATTAGTCGTTATAGGCCGAGCATTGTCATCATATTTCTTTATCTGAAACCATACGATGGTTTGTTTAGACAATCCTGTTGAGCTATGCTATGATTGACACTATGTGAAATCTAACTGTGTTGATTGGTTTTGTCTGACTGCCTTCATTAATAAAATTTGTTTAAAAACAAAAAAAAACTTCCATTGGTGGCCAAAAGAATCATCTCCACTGGTGGACCCCAAGAATCAACTCCACTGGTGGGCCCCAAGAATCAACTCCACTGGTGGATCCCAATAATCAACTCCACTGGCGGCCCCAAGAATCAACTTCACTGGTGGATCCCCTTTAAACAACTCCCAACCCTTTGGTTTCCCCCAAAAATCAAAATTTTTTTTTTGGGGGAAACAGTAGGAATCAACCCCCCACTGCTAGGCCCCAAAAATCACCCCCACTGGTGAGGGCCCCAAAAACCCAAAATCCTGGTGGGCCCAAAAACCAAATTCCCCCTTTGGTTTGGGGCCCCGGAAACATTCCCCCTGGAGGGTCCAAAGAACCCAAACCCCTGGGGGGCCCAAAAAACCAATTTTCCCCTGGGGGCCCCAAGAATAAACTTTCCCCTGGGGGGGGCCCCAAAAATCAAATCCACTGGTGGGCCCCCAAAAATCACCCCCATGGGGGGGCCCCAAAAATCATCTCCCCTGGTGGCCCCAAAAATCAAATCCACTGATGGCCCCAAGAAAAACTCCAGTGGTTTGGGGCCCCCAAAAATCAAAAACCCCGTGGTGGCCCCAAGAAACAACCCCACCCGTGGTTCCCCGGAAACAAACCCCTGGTTTGGGGCCCCCTTAACCCTTTTTACTGGTGGGCCCCCAAAATTGCTCCACTGGTGGCTCCTATCTTAATTACACTTTGTGTATGGAACACCTGCACCTTCCTAGGCACCAGGAAAAGGGCACCTTTTAAAAAATTTTGCAGTTTTCATTAAATCCCTTTTATGTTACTTATATTTAAAATTAATAAGTTCCCCCTTTGTTTCATTGTTATTTAATTTTGTATGGTTGAAAAAGGGCATTTGTCCAACAAGGGTTAAACCCAAAGGGGGGAAAATTTGTTTGTACATAGGACAGGGAGATGGAGAGCTGGACATTTCATATCGGTCGCTGACCAGTTGATCATGATTGACTAGTTGGCCGCACCTGACTCATGAAGCTATAACCACACTCAGTTTTCCCATTTTTCCCTCACCGTTTCCTCCCGCCCAATTGTCCCGGACTTGATTTGGGAAAAAGGGGGTTTCCCTACGATTGGAGGGTCTAAAGTTTTTGGAGACTGTGCTTTTCAGCAGGTTCCTGCCTCTTGAATTGTAATCAGTATCATAGGAACATCTCTCTGATTGTTCTTCCAGCAGGACACATCAGGCGCTCTCATCTACATGCATTTAAAATTCAGCTTTCGCCAATGTAGATGACCTTGAGTCGTCTCCGTCATGGGGGTGGTCATACCGTGTGCCCCCAGCCTTCTCTTGCATACTCATGACCTCAGTCTTTATGATGAAATATCCAACTCTATAGAGGCAAAGGGATGTATCATCGGAATAATTCCACATCCGGTCAGTGGTGGGGTCATGGAGCCCTTGATGGGAAGCGGCTGGCCCACATTGATACCATTGCCCGATCGGATCGCCATTGGTCCCATATCAGCTTCTTAGACATTTGGACATGATGGATTGCACGTAGAGAGATCTGACATTTTGCCCTGATTGATCTCGACCATTGAACTGTACTTGATATCAAAGCTTGGAGGGGATTGAAGACACGAAACCAGAATGTATCAAACCAGTAAATATAGTTATAAGATCTTTAGATGCTGTCATTATATTGTTAACAGAAAGCAATGTCAGACTGGGTCATCTGGATCCCAGCAGTGGAGTTGATTCTTGTGGTCACCAGTGGAGGTGATTTTTGGGGCCCACCAGTGGAGTTGATTCTTGAGGCCCACCAGTGGAGATGATTCTTGAGGCCCACCAGTGGAGATGATTCTTGAGGCCCACCTGTGTAGATGATTCTTGAGGGCCCACCTGTGGAGATGATTCTTGAGGCCCACCAGTGGAGATTATTCTTGAGTCCCACCAGTGGAGATGATTCTTGGGGCCCACCAGTGGAGTTGATTCTTGAGGCCACCAGTGGAGATTATTTCTGGGGCCACCAGTGGAGTGATTCTGGGGGCCACCAGTGGAGATGATTCTTGGGGCCCACCAGTGGAGATGATTCTTGGGGCCCACCAGTGGAGCTGATTCTTGGGGTCCACCAGTGCAGTTGATTCTTGAGGCCCACCAGTGGAATTGATTCTTGGGGCCACCAGTGGAGATGATTCTTGGGGCCCACCAGTGGAATTGATTCTTGGGATCCACAAGTGGAATTGATTCTTGGGGCCAACCAGTGGGGTTGATTCATGGGGCCCACCAGTTGGGTTGAATCTTGGGGACACCAGTGGAGTTGATTCTTGGGACCCACCATTGGAGTTGATTCTTGTGGTCACCAGTGGAGTTGCTTCTTGAGGCCCACCACTGGAGTTGATTATTGGATCCCGCCAGAGGAGTTGATTCTTAGGGCCCAACAAAGGAGATGATTCTGAGGGCCCAACAGAGGAGCTGATTCTTGGGGCCCACCGGTGGAGTTGATTCTTAGGGCCACCAGTGGAGCTGATTCTTGTGGCCACTAGTGGAGTCCATTCTTGGGACCCACCAGTAGAGCTGATTCTTGTGGCCACCAATGGAAGTAGATTCTTGGGGCCCACCAGTAGAATTGATTCTTGGGGCCCACCAATGCAGTTCATTCTTGGGGCCCAACAGTGGAGTTGATTCTTGGGGCCCACCAGGAGAATTGATTCTAGGGTTATCAGTGGAGCTGATTCATGGGGCCCACCAGTGGAGATGATTCTTGGGGCCCACCAGGAGAATTGATTCCTGAAACCACTAGTCGGGTTGATTCTTCGGGCCACAACTGGAGTTGATTCTTGGGGCCCACCAAAGGAGGTGATTCTTGGGGCCACCAGTGGAGTTGATTCTTGGGGTCCACAAGTGGAGTTGATTCTTGGGGTCCACCAGTGGAGATGATTCTTGGGGCCCACCAGTGGAAGTTGATTCTTGGGACCCACAAGTGGAAGTTGATTCTTGGGACCCACAAGTGGAAGTTGATTCTTGGGGCCAACCAGTGGGGTTGATTCTTGGGGCCCACCAGTTGGGTTGATTCTTGGGGACACCAGTAGAGTTGATTCTTGGGACCCACCAGTGGGGTTGATTCTTGGATCCCACCAGTGGAGTTGATTCTTGGGGCCAACCAGTGGGGTTGATTCTTGGGCCCACCAGTGGGGTTGATTCTTGGGCCCACCAGTGGGGTTGATTCTTGGGGCCACCAGTAGAGTTGATTCATAGGGCCCACCAGCAGAGTTGATTCTTGGGGCCAACCAGTGGGGTTGATTCTTGGGCCCACCAGTGGAGATGATTCTTGGGGTCCACTAGTGGTGTTGATTCTTGGAGCCACTAGTGAGGTTGAACCCATCAACCCATCAGTGGGATTGATTCTTGGGGCCCATCAGTGGAACTGATTCTTTGGGCCCCCAGGGGAGCGCTGTGTTCTCCATTCTATTCTATGGGAGTTCACGGAACAGGGGAGCGCTGTGTTCTCCATTTGTTCTATGGGGGTGCCCCCCTACAGGGGGCGGTTTTTTCTCCTTCTCCCCTTAGGAGTTCCAGTCGGGGAGCGCTGTGTTCTTTCTGCTCTTGGGAGTTCCCGTACAGGGGGAGCGCTGTGTTCTCCATTCTGTTCTAAAGGGAGTTCCCGTAAGGGGGGCGCTGGTTCTCTATTTGTTCTTGGGAGTTTCCAGTACAGGGGAGGCTGTGTTTCCTTTTTTTCTATGGGGGTTCCCCCGTACAGGGGAGCGCTGTGTTCTCCTTCTGTTCTATGGGGTTTCCCCGTAAGGGGGCGCTGTGTTCTCCTTTTTGTTTCTTGGGAGTTCCCCGACAGGGGAGCGCTGCGTTCTCCCTCGCTTATGAGAGTTTCTCGGGTTCTCCCTTTGGCGGAGACTTTTTTTTTCCCCCCCCCCCCCCCCCCCCCCCCCCCCCCCCCCCCCCCCCCCATTACACTTTTCAGGGTTATCTTTGATTTTTTCACCCGAGAGCGAGTTAGGAAAAAACGCCTTTTTTAAAATTTCTTTGAGGAGTCTCCAGGTGTTTTTAGGACGGTGCGGGGCTGGGGACAGGTTCTCTGTTCCCCCTCTTTGGTGCGAGGTCTGTGGTCAGTGGATGGAGATCGTTCCTCAGACTCCGGCACGTTTCCGGACGCTCGGTCACGCTCGGCCCATTTTAATGGTTCCCCACATTATTTGAGTTCTTAAAAAGAAGCGAAATGTCATAAAAAGATGCTGAAAGTGTCTGGATAGAAATGCGTCAGCGACTTGGGGGTTCGTCCGGGACGGGCGATCACAGGGCCAATGATTCCCTGTCGTCTGTGTGGAGTAATTATTAGATCCAGTCCTGTTTCTTCTCACCGGTTGGTTGTTCTCCCTCTACTTTCACTGTAGAACATATCAGCAATCCCTGCACAATCTACAAAAAGCAGAGCTGCGTGTAAAATCTGGGGGGTCCCGAAG
>JAODAL010028483.1:0-53241 GCA_025379985.1 Phyllomedusa bahiana
AAAGGGAGGCTGTGTTCCCATTCTGTTCTATGGAAGTTCCCTAGGGGAGCGCTGTGTTCTCCATTTGTCAAATGGAAGTCACCAGTACAGGGGAGCGCTGTGTTCTCCATTCTGTTCTATGGGAGTTCCCAGTACAGGGGAGTGCTGTGTTCTCCATTCTGTTCTATGGAAGTCACCAGTACAGGGGAGCGCTGTGTTCTCCATTCTGTCCTATGGGAGTTCCCAGTACAGGGGAGCGGAATGGTCGGCTGTACTCAGAACGCCCCTAGAACAGAATGGACCGGCTCTCCATTCTGGGCTCACACTTTCGGGCCCATTCCCAAGATAGGTAAAGGTGCCAGAGTAGGGACGCGCACCTATTAGACTGTGATGGCATCTCCTATCAATGTCACCTGGCAAATTGGGGTTGCCACTAGATTTTTGTCATCGTTACAGACTATATACAGATGTAGAAACATTATACCACAATTATGAATTACTTGCTTGGCTTAAATTTCCCAGTCATGTTTGATAGCTCTTTAAAGGGGTTTTGCCACGATGTAATGTTGACGTGGGATCCTCCAAAATGGGTATTTGATCACTTTTCTAAATATATGTCATTAAAAAAGTGAAGCCTCTGAGAGCTAAGCCTTAATCAGTTTGCCCTTAGTTTCCTGAGAGTTTACATTAGACTGACCCAGGACACTGACAGGAGCTGATCTGGCCATGCTTGCGTTGTTTGCACTTCTTATCTGATGACAGGGAACATGAAGGAGCTTGCAACGGGCTGGGGAGAAAAAGCAGTGAATGAGCCTGTGTCTTTTATATAGAGAATCCACTGGTTGTAATGTAATACACTGCAGACGCTCCCTGTCTCTCTGCTCATCCCCTCCTCCCTCTCCCCCATGACTCAGCATGCTTAGTTATATTTCTCTCCTGAGCAGATAAGAGGTAAGGAACTCACTTCTTGGCAAAACCTCTTTAATGGTTTGGATGTGGCTAAATGGACATTGCTTCCACTAGGTAGCACCAGACACCTATCTCTCTTGCCTAGACCTTATTTGCATATTACATTTTCCCAGGGAACATTGCATGGTCTATGATTCTCCCTGCATCTTTATGGTGCTTTCCTCAAGGAGTCCAAGATACACAAAGTCCAGCTCACCTGAATGAATGATTGATTGTGGACAGCCAGCAGGTGCACGGATATGGCTGGGAGGCACCAGCCTGTGAACTGAAGACAAAAAGTCCGCATGGATGGCGGAAAAGATCCAGCACCGTGAGATGAATAAAATAATCTTCTTTATTGTATGAAACCAATAAAATCCAGACACGACAGACAGTCAACGCGTTTCAGGTAAACACCCTTAAGGAAATCAAATCCAATGATGTGTCAGAACACATATCATGTGACATGATGCAAATAACATACGTTTTTTTAAACATATTTAAAGACACAGGCAAAACATGTATGCCAAAGTCTCCTTGCAAAAAAAAAGGAAAAAAAATGACATGAAAATGAGAGTGTGAATAGATGTAGGTGTAAAAAAAACAGACAGAAGGAAAAAATCAACATGAAAATGAGTGTGTGAATAAATATAATGAAAAAAAGAAAAAAGAAATGACATGAAAATGAGAGTGTGAATAGATGTAGGTGAAAAAAAAAACAGAAAGAAGGAAAAAATCAACATGAAAATGAGTGTGTGAATAAAAATAAAAAAAAAAAAAAGAAAAAAGAAATGACATGAAAAAAGAGGTGTGAAAAAGATGTAGGTGAAAAAAAAAAAAAAGAAAAAAAAAAAAAATCAACATGAAATAAGTGTGTGAATAAAATGTGATGAAAAAACCAAAAAGAGGAAGGAAAATATAAACATGAAAAAGATGTGTGAATAGATTAAAAGGAAAAAAAAACAGAAAATGAGGTGGATAAATGTAGGGGAAAAAAAAAAGAAAAGGAAAAATAAAAATAAAATGAGGTGTAATAAATGTAATGAAAAAGAGAAAAAAGAGGATGGAAAAAATTAAAATGAAAAGGGTGTGAAAGATGTAGGGGTTAAAAAAGAAAAAAAGGAAAAAAGTAAACCTAAAATAGTGTTGAAAAAAATGTAAAGGAAAAAAATGACATGAAAATGAGTGTGTGAATAAATGTAATGAAAAAAAAGACATGCAGGTAAGTGTGTGAATAAATGTAATGGAAAAAAAAAAGAAAGAAGGAAAAAAATTATAAAAAATAAGTGTGTGAATAAAATTTATGGAAAAAAAAAAAAGGAAGGGAAAAAAAAAACAGAAAATGAAGTGTGAATAATGTAGGGGGGAAAAAAAAAAGAAAGAAGGAAAAAATAAACAGAAAAAGTGTGTGAAAAAATGTAAAGGAAAAAAATAAAAAAAAAAAACAGGAAAGGAAAAAATCAACATGAAAATAAGTGTGTGAATAAATGTGATGAAAACAAAAAGAGTAAGGAAAATATAAACATGAAAATGAGGGTGTGAAGAAATGTAATGAAAAAAAACAGAAAGAAGGAAAAAATTAACATGAAAATGAGTGTGTGAATAAATGTAATGAAAAAAAATGAAATGAAAATGAGTGTGAATGAATGTAATGGGAAAAAAAAGACATGAAAATAAGTGTGTGAATAAATGTAATGGGAAAAAAAACAGAAAGAAGGAAAAAATTATAAAAATAAGTGTGTGAATAAATGTGATGGAAAAAAAAGGAAGGAAAAAATTAACATGAAAATGAGAGTGTGACTAAATGTAGGGGAAAAAAACAGAAAGAAGGAAAAAGTAAACATGAAAATGAGTGTGTGAATAAATGTAATGAAAAAGAGAAAAAAAAAGAGGAAGGAAAAAATTAACATGAAAAGGAGAGTGTGAATAGATGTAGGGGGAAAAAACAGAAAGAAGGAAAAAGTAAACATGAAAATGAGTGTGTGAATAAATGTAATGGAAAAAATGACATGAAAATGAGTGTGTGAATAAATGTAATGAAAAAAAAAAAAGAGGAAGGAAAAAATTAACATGAAAATGAGAGTGTGAATAGATGTAGGGGATAAAAAACAGAAAGAAGGAAAGAGTAAACATGAAAATGAGTGTGTGAATAAATGTAATGAAAAAAAAGACATGCAGGTAAGTGGGCGAATAAATGTAATGGAAAAAAAACAGAAAGAAGGAAAAAAATTATAAAAAATAAGTGTGTGAATAAATGTGATGGAAAAAAAAAATAGGAAGGAAAAAATTGACATGAAAATGAGAGTGTGAATAGATGTAGGGGGAAAAAACAGAAAGAAGGAAAAAGTAAACATGAAAATGAGTGTGTGAATAAATGTAATGGAAAAAAAGAAAAAAAAAACAGAAAGAAGGAAAAAATCAACATGAAAATAAGTGTGAATAGATGGAGGTAAAAAAAAAAAAAAAAAAAGAAGGAAAAAGTAAACATGAAAATTAGTGTGTGAATAAATGTAAAGGAAAAAAAATGACATGAAAAAAAAACAGAAAGAAGGAAAAAAATTATAAAAATAAGTGTGTGAATATATGTTGTTAAAAAAAGAGGAATGAAAAAACTAACATGAAAATGAGTTTGTGAATAAAAGTGGTGAAAAAAAAGAGGAAGGAAAAAATTAACATGAAAATGAGTGTGTGAATAAATGTAATGAAAAAAAGAAAAAAAAATGACATGAAAAAAACAGAAAGAAGGAAAAAATTATAAAAATAAGTGTGTTAATAAATGTGATAAAAAAAGAAGGAAAAAATTAACATAAAAATTGAGTGTGTGGATAGATGTAGGAAAAAGAAAAGGGGGAAAAAATAAAAATGTGAACAAAATAAAAATAAGTGAGTGTGAATAAATATTATATTTATTCACACTCGCTTATTTTTAGTTTTAGTTTTTTAAGTCATGATTAAGGGAGTTTACCTGAAACGCGTTGAATCTGTCTGTCAAGTCTGTATTTTACTGGTTTCATACAATAAAGAAGATTATTTTATTCATCTCACGGTGCTAGATCTCTTCCGCCATCCATGCGACTTTTTGTCTTTCCTCAAGGAGAAGCGTTAGCCCCTAAAGCTCCGTATCTTTTCATTGTCCGTTCTAACGGCTTCTGGTCTCTCCCAACTCTTTTTCAGAAATGAGATGAAAGAACTTGGACGACATAACAGGGAAGTGGAGGAGAGATTCTGCTTCCTAGTGGTCCCCAACCAAACCGCTACCGATGTAGCCCAACACGGCTTAAAGGGGTTGTCTCGCTACAATTATTGGGTTTTAATTAAAAGATCTTTAAAAAACAAGCAGCTTTGCAATATATGTTCATTACAAATGTCCTACTGATTTTGAGCTAGCCCTGTTAGTAGTACTACATCAGCTTCTCAAATCTCTATAACAGCAGACCTGTTGATCCTTATCTCACTGGCTGTCAGGTCTGTATGACTCATACAGGTCCGAGCAGAGAGCCCCTCCCGCACAGAATGCTTCTGTAGTGGAGGGAGGGGGAGGGAGGACTCTGGCTTCTGTGTCCCTGCTGCCTGGATTAACCCTGTGTGTGCCTGCTTCCTCCTGCTCTCTACACAGATAGATGTGACAGCAGTCATTATAATAATACTATACAGATCAGGGAGGCTTGTGAACAGTTCATGCTGTGCTGTACTATTTGAAAATCTGAGTAACACTTCACAGCTTCCCTTCCTCTGTTCTGACAGGGTTTGTTTGTTGCTGGAGATGTGGAGGATGTGTAAAGCTAAGCAGGGGTATAGGAACATTTGCATCCCCTCTGTTCTGCTATTAGCAATAATAGACCTCTCCACACTCATAGATCACCCCTAATACAGCTGATCTAGATGCCTGCAGATAGATCTAGGCAGGCCACACACAGGGTTAACTCTGGCAGCAATCCCCCAGCCCCCCCCTGCTGTCTAGAAGTAAGAGGAGAGCTGCCTGTGTGCTGAGGGGAGGGGGGAAGAGGGAGGAGAAGAGGCAGACAAGCTAGCACGCCCCTCAATTCAACTCACAGCCACAGACACAGGCTGAAAGCTTTTAATGAGACAACTCCTTTAAGTGCCGGACACACAGTGACCAAGGAGCTGGGAAATCCCGAATTGGGCGTTTACCTGTTCCGACACATCGACGTCGCCCTGAACTTTGCTCAACACAAGAAGAGGAATTCGAATGTGTTGTTAATATTTAAAGTATGTGTTTTTTTTTATTTGTATTACTTGTAAGGTCATTGATTTATATCTTGAATTTATTCACACTTTCGGATATGTTCACATGCCGCTCTTCAATCCGTTTATCAATCCGAAAAACACTGCGTCAAAGATGCACTCAAAGTCTGCTGCGTGTTTGGCTGCGTTTTTTGGTGCAGCAGGATCGCATCCTATAGTTTTAAATAGGGCATCTACGGCGTCTAACCCAGGGGTGTCAAACTGCGGCTCTCCAGCTGTTGGGAAACTACAACTCCCATCATGTCCACTGTTATAGATTATATAAATGCATGATGGGAGTTGTAGTTTCCCAACAGCTGGAGGGACGCAGTTTGATACCCGTGGTCTAACGGATTAAGAACTGACAGGTCAATTCTTTGAACGGATCTGAAAGACGCATCAGAAAGAGGAACGTAAAACATGTATCGTCTGAATGCTGATGCATGTTTTACATTGAAACTAATGTAAATCGCACTGGACATTGTTAAATGCATTGTTGGGTCCGTTTTGGGTCCAAAACATGGATCCAAAGGCGCATTTAAAAAACGTACTGTGAATTTTTAGGATTTACGCTCTTACGAAAAAGGGACAAAAGTGCTGGGAAAAAGAGGTTGGACACTGGTTGTGCTGCCCCCAGCATCTTAAAATAAGGGCAAATGCTGGAAAAGGGGGTTGAATGGTTGTGCTTCCTCAGCATCTTACAGAATAAGGAGACAGTGCTGAAAAAAGCAGGTCGACACTGTTGGCTGTCCTCAGCATCTTACGAAAAAAGGGACAAGCGCTGGAAACGCAGCTGACACTAGCTTGTGCTTCCTGCATTTACAGAATAAGGGGGAAAAGGCTGGAAAAAAAGCAGGCCTGACATGGCTTGTGCTGTCCCCAGCCTTTACAGAATAAGGAGCACAGGCTGGAAACGCGGGCCCCTGAATGCTTGTGCTGTCCTCGCACTTACAGAATAAGGGACACGTGGGAAACGCAGGCCTAACTAGCTTGTGTTGTCCTCAGAAAGGGGGGGGGGCAAAAACCTATGTGACAGGTCCTCTTTAAGCTACTGCCCCACTGTGTTTATTTTTCTGACTTTTAGATTAAAAATTTTTTTTAATCTTTTTTTGGTGCTCTTCGGTAAAATTAAAAACGGGTTAAACCCAGGGCGCACCGAATCCGTCTTAGACCCAACACCCAATTTTTGACTGTCACATTTCAAAGAAAGACCGTATGGATGATCCTTTGGGTAAAAGATTACAAATTCCTTGGGAGGATTTGAATTTTCTTCTCAGGGGTGTCTAATATATTTTTATGTTAAAAAAAAAAAAAAAAAAAAATTTTAAAATTTGGGGGGGGAAAAACCCCCTTTTTAAAAAAATAAAAAAGTCCCGAAATATTGTAGATTTCTTTTGGCCCTTGGGCCCCAACCCTAACTATTTTTATACAGTGAAAAAAATAATTATTTGATCCCCCTTCTTGGGTTGTGTAGTTGCCCCCTGCAAAAAACTGAACCATCTATAAATTCTAAGGGCTGGTTTTTTACATTGAGAGACAAAATTTTTAAAATAAATCCTGAAAATCAATTGTTAAATTATAGAAATTTTTTTTGCTTTTTCTGAGAGAATAAGTATTTGATCCCTCTGGCAAACAAGCTTGATACTTGATGGTAAAAAACCCCTTCTGGCATGCACAGCAGTAGAATTTTTTGTAGTTGATGTGAGTTTGGAAAATGTCGGAGGAAATTTTGCTCCCTCCTCTTTTCAGATCATCTCTAAAACTTTAAGATTTTGAGGCTGTCGCTTGGCAACTCAGAGCTTCAACTCCCTCCATAAGTTTTCTATGGGATTAAGGTCTGGAGACTGGCTAGGCCTCTCCATGACCTTTATGTGCTTCTTTTTTGAGCCACTCCTTTGTTGCCTTTGCTGTATGTTTTGGCTCATTGTCTTGCTGGAAGACCGAGCCATGACCCATTTTTAATGTCCTGGTGGAGGGAAGGAGGTTGTCACTCAGGATTTTACGATACATGGCTGCGTCTATTCTCCCATTGATGTGGTGAAGTAGTCCTGTGCCCTTAGCAGAGAAACTCCCCCAAAACATCATGTTCCCCCCTCCATGCTTGACAGTGGGGACGGTGTTCTTTGGGTCATAGGCAGCATTTCTCTTTCTCCAAACATGGCGAGTGGAGTTAATGCCAAAGAGATACATTTCTGTCTCATCTGATCCCAGCACCTTCTCCAAATCACTCCCAGAATCATCCAGGTTTTCATTGGCAGACTTCAGATGGGCCTGCACATGCGCCTTTTTTCAGACGGGCCTGCACATGCGTCTTTCTTCGGGCAGGCCTACACATGCGTCTTTCTTCGGGTGGGCCTGCACATGCGCCTTCTTCAGACGGGCCAGCACATGCGCCATCTTGAGCAGGGAGACCTTGAGGGCACTGCAGGATTTTAAACCATTACGGCACAATGTGTTACCAATAGTTTTCTTGGAGACTGTGTTCCCAGCTGCCTTGAGATCATTAACAAGTTCCCCCTGTGCATTTTTTTTTTTAACTCGTTTTTATTTCCATATTACACTGAAAAAAGAGAGATCATTACAACATATGCAGTATTAATATAACAAAGACGCGAAAAATCATTTCACAAAGTTAACTTCATATGTTCAAACAAAGAACATGAGAATTTCAGCTAATAAGTGCCAGTACTTTGGAAGGAAAATGGGCTAAGATATTTAAGTGATGTAAAGTCTATTTCCAATCTCGCTTCTCATGTATCTGACAGCAATATGTTTTTTTTTTTTTTGTTTTTTTTTTTAATTCTGGTGTTTTATAAACCATAGATAGCTAGCTTAATGGATGAAACACCTACAATCTCAGATATAATATACGAGGTTTAAAACCGAAAACATACAACACAACTAGCATTAATGTAAACAAATAACAACATAAATATAAAAAGGAATAATGGCCCCGAATGAGAGCAGGATGGGAAAGCAAAAATTTGGGTTTTAGGAAGTCACCTTATGTATTGGTTGATGCATAAAACTTAGGAAGTGATAACAGTGTGAAGGGCCGAGAGAACCCAGATAAACGCCCCCCAATAGACAATAAACCTTTAATTTGATTTGAAGAGTTCACCGGGAGTCAAAGGCCCCAGAACCCCTATGTGACCCTCAAACGGCCTAAGTTGTCTGCTTTCAGGTACCATTGTGAATTCAGAAAAGGAATCATTACTTGCCTAATTTCTTCTTCTGATAAGAAATTCTCAATAAAGACTTTCAATTTAGAGAAAAAAGTTTGTGCTTGTGTGGTCTTTAAATGTTCTTTTTCCAGCCTATCCATTGTCATATAATGCTTAAAGGGGATTTGCCAAGAGGCACTTACTTAGCTCCTCTCAGCATGAAAGCAAGATATAAACAAATCACGCTGAGTCATGAAGCTGCAGGGAAGAGAGGGTGAGGGCCAGTGAGAAGTGAGGAATCCAAGGAAGCGTCTCAAAACTTAAGTGAAATAATAAACAGTACAAGAGTGGATTCTCAATACAGCAAGACACAGCCTCATAGACTGCACTGTCAGGAGGAGCCTTATCTGCTAAGAAGCTAATGTAAACAAATCACGGAGCTGAAAGAGAGAGAGACGCACACAGCCGGAGCACAAAGCTGCAATAAGGGATCTGTGACATGTTTCACTGAAATTTTTAAACTATATAACTTGTGGATTCTGTATACAAAAAGACAACACCTATTCTATACACAGCAGTTGAAAGCTTCTTCATGTTCTCTGTCATCAGATAAAGCAGGGATCTAATAACACTACAACTAGTTTATTCTGTATACAAAAGAAAACATATTGCTAGCCGGTGCCTTAAAAGACCATTCATTTTGCCTGTCATCAGATAAGAAGTGATTCACACAAGCGCGGCCTTTCAGCTCCTGGGTCGTGACTAGGGAAAGCATTGAGGTAACCAAGGGGGACTGAGCAATGCTGTAGCTCTCAGAGTTTTCACTTTTTTTTTAATCACATATATGTAGAAAAGTGATTAAATACCCATTTTGGAGGTTCCCACGTCAATTTTACTTCATGGCAAAACCCCTTTAAAGGGTTTTTGCCACCATGTAATGTTGACGTGGGAAGCTTGCAAATGAAATAATAAACATTTTTACCATTCATCATTATTAAAAACACCGTTTTTGTTTTAGCTGCTCCTTTAGTGATCCATTGTTTACAGCTCATCTCCAGGGGATACGACCAGGGCTTAGAGCTCCTCAGTCCTGGTCGCACATGCTCAGACATCACCTCTCAGGCAGCTACTGAGTGTTCAAACCCTGGGTGCCGTCGTTCTACTCCCGTCCTCTGTGCTCCTTAGTAATCACACTGAGTGCTGAGCAAGTGATCAAACCCAGGTGCTGTCATTCTGCTCCCTTCCTCTGTACTCCTTAGTAATTAGTCAAACCGTGCAAATAAATAAAAAAAGAAACCTCAATGAGGTCTGTGCATTGATAAAGAGAAAAAAAAAACACAGGGTTGGTTCCCGCAGGGATTTGAACTCAGGACCCTTGTGCTGGAGGCAAAAACTTAACCTCTCAGCTACTCACAATGCTTTACATAAACAGACCTTTCTTTGACTAGAGAGAGGAAAGGCCTGGTGATGTCATCCTGCTGGGTCATATGATATGCAAATCAAACAAATCACACACGCCCCCTTCTGAGCACACAGAGCTGAAGAGCTGGATGCAGGAGGTATGAAGTGAGATCGTGGCAAAACCCCTTTAACCTGCTGTGTTACCATTTCTGGGGTAGCAATGGACGCAACTAACCATTTATTGAGTATACACCATTTAGTTCCTAGTAGCATGGTATGGATCATGGGTGGAGAACTAGTTTTGTTAGGCAGGATATAGAAGAGCAGCACATTTGGTGACAGAGGTAATTCAATATTTGCCTTTTGCTTAAGCAATTTAATTATCTCGCTCCACAAACGTTGCGAGGCATCACAGAACCACATACCATGCACCATATCTGTTTTTGGTTGGTGACACTTGGGGCACTGCAATTTGCGGTTTGGTGCCAGAGGGTGAGGGGGATGTTGAAGCCATAGATTGCCCTATGAATTAAGCCGAAATGGGTATCTTTCCATTTTTCACATCTAATGACTTTACACACTTTCCCCCAACCCCCAGAGAATCGCATCCTGCAAATTGGAATCCCGGAAATCAGAGGACCATTTTTTAAATTGGGTATCGCTTGTTACATGAATCATGGGTTCCTGAATTTTTTGATAAATGTCCGACAGAGAGTGTTTGCCACTCAAGGCAGTCAGAAAGGGGTCAAGTGGGGCGGACGATATCTCCCTATTCATTCGAGTCACTCTATTTTTAATAAAGCTGCTAATCTGGGAGTAGGCTAGGAAATGCGATGATGGTAGATCATGCTTGGACCTAAGATTCTGAAATTTGAGTATATTACACTGATTCTGATCATATAAATGTATGACCCTTTCTATACCCCTTTGTCTCCACAATTGGAAGTGATGATTATTCATACCCGTAGGGAACTCAGGGTGGCCTATTAAAGGCATAAATTTACTAATGGCCCAGAGAAGCTTTAGAAGCTTTCTCACCGCTTTCCACGTTGCCAGGGTATCCCTCAATAATAATAATCTTTATTTATATAGCGCCAACATATTCCGCAGCACTTTACAATTTAGAGGGTGTACATACAGACATTACACATTAAAAGAACTTACAAATGAGACACGAGGTATGAGGACCCTGCTCGCGAGAGCTTACAATCTATTATGGTGTATGGGTGAGACAAAGGGTTAAGAAGTGCTCAGTTTACTATGGTACAGCCATGTTACATAAATAGGAGGTGGTTTACATAGAAATTGGGTGACCCAGCCACCCTGACAGTACATCTATATACAGATAAGTGCCTGTGAGTGCCCTAGTGTAGGGAGTGACAAGTGTGTGTGATAGCAGTTAGGGATCTTGGTAGGCCAGGCTGAGAAGATGTTTTCTCAGGGCCCTCTTAAAAATGTGAGGGTTGTGAATGTGCCTGATCGCCCGCGGTAGCATATTCCATAGGACTGGTGCTGCACGTGTGAAATCTTGGAGGCGGGCATGGGAGGTTCGGATGATTGAGGAATGTAGTCTGATATCATCAGCAGAGCGGAGAGCACGGGTAGGGTGGTAGACAGTGATGAGGGAGGAGATGTAGGGAGGAGCAACACTGTGGAGAGCTTTATGGGTGAGAGTGCTGAGTTTATGTTGTATTCTGTACTGGATGGGCAACCAGTGCAGTGACTGACACAGGGTAGAGGCATCAGTATAGCGGCTGGAGAGAAAGACAAGCCTGGCTGCTGAATTCAGAACAGATTGCAGAGGGGAGAGTTTGCACAGAGGGAGACCGATAAGCAGGGAGTTGCAGTAGTCAAGACGAGAGTGAATAAGAGCAACAATGGGGTTTGAGCTGTTTCCACAGTGAGTACGGATTTTGGAGATGTTCTTGAGGTGCAGATGACAGGAGCGGGCAAGGGATTGGATATAAGGGGTGAAGGACAGATTAGAATCTAGTATTACCCCAAGACAGCGGGCCTGCTGCCTAGGAGTTATGGTGGTGCCACACACTGAGACAGAGATAGCAGGGTAGGGTTGGTTAGAAGATGGTGGAAAGACAAGAAGTTCGGTTTTAGTGAGGTTTAGTTTCAGATGGAGAGAGGACATGATGTCAGAGACAGCGGACAGACAGTCACTGGTGTTTTGTATCAGGGCAGGAGTGATGTCTCGGGAGGAGGTGTATAATTGGGTGTCATCAGCATAGAGATGGTACTGGAAGTCAAATCTGCTGATGGTTTGTCCAATGGGGGCTATGAAGAGTGAAAAGAGGAGAGGACCAAGAACGGATCCCTGAGGAACCCCGACAGCAAGAGGAAGAGGAGAGGAGGTAGAACCAGCAAATGAGACACTGAAGGAGCGGTCAGAGAGGTAGGAAGAGAACCAAGCGAGAGCAGTTTCCTGGATGCCAATGGTGCTGAGCATGGTGAGGAGAAGGTGGTGATCCACAGTGTCAAATGCTGCAGAGAGATCCAGGAGAAGCAGCAACGAGTATTTGCCCTGTGATTTGGCAGTGAGGAGATCATTAGAGACTTTAACTAGAGCAGTTTCTGTGGAGTGCAGGGTGCGGAAACCGGATTGTAGAGGATCGAGAAGTGAGTTAGTAGAGAGATAGCGGATTAAACGGGAGTAGACCAAGCGTTCCAGGAGTTTAGAGATGAAGGGCAGGTTAGAGACTGGTCGGTAGTTAGAATCACAGGATGGGTCCAGAGAGGGCTTTTTAAGTAAAGGGGTTATGATGGCGTGTTTAAAAGAGGATGGAAAGATCCCAGTAGAGAGAGAAAGGTTAAAGATTGCGGTAAGGTGAGAGATGATAGCTGGAGAGATAGACTGGACAAGGTGGGATGGAATGGGGTCACTAGAGCAGGTGGTAGGGCGAACAGATGAGAGAAGCCTGGACACTTCTTCTTCTGTCGTTGGGTCAAGGGCTGAGAGCAGACTAAAGGACGTGCCGGAGGGGACGGGCTGGGGGTTTCTTGAGGATTGAGATGAGATGTTTTGCCGGATACTGTCTATTTTGTCTTTGAAGTGAGTGGCCAGGTCTTCAGCACAGAGGTCAGTGACCGGGGCCAATAAGAGATTAGTCCTGATCGAGGGCGGTAGGGCTGAGTATTTTGTATGTAGGAGTGCCGGAAGAGACCAGGGGAAAGCTAGGCAACCCTCTAGTTTGGTGTTGGAGTAGTATTCCGTATTTCCCAACCAATCCAAGCAATGCCTAAATAAGCACGCCAGATTATAAGTCCGGATATCTGGGAGGTTAAGTCCACCGCTGCCTCTGGGTCTTCTTTATGGCAATTCTAGGGCGCCTACCAGACCAAATAAATCTGGAGAATGCCCCTTGTATTTTGGACACATCGTTGTGAGTCAGTAACAGAGGTATGGTCTGTCAGTGATACAGCAGTTTAGGAAACCCTATAATTTTCACTAGGTGGCAACGCGCCAATAAAGGGAGAGGGAGTTTGGACCATCTTTGTAAATCACCAAGTCATTTTTTTTATTAATGGAGGAAAATTGAGTCTATAGATAGACTCTGGGGTGCGCCCAATATTGATGCCTAAATATTTTATGGATTCATGGGCCAGTGATACCTTTTCCTTGAGATGACTCGAACGGGAACTAATGTTGCCCTTCGATATGTCAAGTAGTTCGGATTTTGTTTAATTTATTTTGAATCCAGAACATTTTTGAAACAATCTCAACTGTTGGAAAAGGCCCGTCAGATCCTTCTCTGGGCCAGAAAGAAATAAGACCATATTGTCTGCGAACATAGCTAACTTAATCTCCTGCCCTTGTACTTTGATTCCATCAAATATGGGGTTTGAGAGAAGGTACCTGGCAAGCGGCTCTACTGCTATATTGAAGAGAAGCGGCGATAGAGGGCAGCCCTGTCTAGTACCCCTATGTAGCAAGAAAGGGCTAGAGATAAAACCTGGAAGACAGATCCTCGCCCTTGGGTTGGCATGCAATGCCCCCAGGAAGGCTCGGAATGGGCCCTTCAGTTCTATTTTGTCTAAAACTGCCCCCAGCCATCCCCAGTCCACACAATCAAAAGCCCTTTCTGTGTCAACTGTTAGTAAAGCTGCTGTTGGATGCCTGAGGGGGTCACGTTTTACCTCGTTTAAGGCCAACAGGAACTTCCGTATGTTGGTGACCGCCGATCGACCTTGCACAAATCCCACCTGACGTGGGCCGATAAGACTGGGCAACACCGTTGCAAGACGGTCCACCAAGATCTTTGCAAATGTGACGACTTGAGGGACGACGGCCTGACTTGGGGTGTATCTCGACGTTGCGCTGCCCACTAGGGGGAGCTCAAGGTCAGCCAGATACTGTTCCACTGTTAACCCTTGCCCACACTGGCACAGGGAAACAGCAATGCTGCCACCAGTTCCTGGTTTAGTTATAAGACCAGTCCGTGACCAATCTTATAACAAGGCCGAAAACCAACCTTGGGGTAGCTATATATTATATATATATTATTATTAGGCATATTAGGCGTGTGAGGTCGTTGATCAAGACAGACTAACTCAGATTAAAGTTATAGATTTAATTAGCCTTGGAGGGCACACTAGACAGATAATATATACACGATGGATAACAATATACAGGTAGGAGACAGTTGCAAATACAATTATGGAGTACAGACAAAAGGCAGTTAGAATAATCAAGTTACCGTGTGTTGCTTGCTTGGGTGCCAAGGCCGCATGGGGGCAGGTGTGGCCTGGCTGCTGAGATGATGTCACTGACCTGCAATCAGGTACCCCCCCCGGGATCAAACAGGAAGGGCCGCCCCTTGCTCCTGGCTTATATCAGTGAGGGGACAGCCCACGTGGCAGCCCCCTACACACCCCTGGGACAGCCTTTGAGCTCCTCCCACTCAGGTCAGGCAGTTTCTGATACAAACCAAAAAACGGACCATAACTCGGCAGGGCATCAACACAGAACCGCGCCAGTGGTACCATCCGAACCGTCTGGGCTTTCCTGACGCCTGGATATCAAACATGCCCATCCTATGGGCCCTCAGGGTCCAGTTCTGGATATCTCTGTCCCCATGCGTCCTGCAAATCTGGAAATTGTGGCTGTGGGTGTGGAGAGTTCCCTGTTATGCGATATGGACTCGCCAGGCCCCAGTTATGAGCGGATCGCCTATGAATCGATATGAAATATCGGAGACGACCCGACTGGGTTTTGATTACTGGAGTCTTTTGAAGCCAGGACTGGCATTTGTTCAGGGCTAATGAGATTCATGATTTTCTTTTGATGGGTTGCCCCCCTGCTGGGCAACTTCCTATAGAAAGGCAATTTACACAGGGCTTGTAGAGTGGTGGGAGCCATCTGTGTTCTGACAGATGGTATAAGGTTGGGGGGAGAGAACTGTCAGAGAGTGGGGGATGAAATAAAGTGACTTCTACATCACAGCCATTATCTTTAGGTCTAAGTTAATAAGTGAAATGGGGCGGTAGGAAGCAGCCAAAGTGGGATCTCTCCCCGGCTTCGGTAAGACCTTAATATGAGCCGTGTTCGTGGTGTCCGGGATCTTATCCCCTTGTAAGTATTTGTTGTATAACGCTACCAGTATTGGGGTAATATCTTCTCTGAGAATTTTAAAAAAATTCACCCGAGTACCCATCCGGCCCCGGTGCTTTTTGATTTTTCAGTCCTGAGATCGTACACTCCAATTCCTGTGTGGTGATGGGAGCCCCTAAATCCTCTTTATCTGACTCCGATAGGGTCTGTAAGCGTATTCCCCTCAAACAGTTGGCAGACAAGGCGTCATCCAGATGCTCGTCCGCATAGAGGCGCTCGTAAAAGGATTTGAAGATATTCGCTATGTCTTCCTCTGCAGTGTGGAGCCCCCTAGATTGTCCATTTAATGCAAGTATTTGTGTTGACGGGACGGACGCCTTGGCCAAGCGTGCTAGAGCTCTGCCAGCTTTATTACCGTCCCTAAAAAGGTGCGCCTCTTGTCTGGTGAGTGTCATGATTGTGCCTGAAACACCCCCGTCTTTTGGCTCCGGTCGCCGGCCACGGCCAGTACGACGTAAGCCATGGTTTTTGACTTAAGACTACGTTTCTTATCACTAGTGTGAACTGGGTTTATTTTGTGCTGGTTGCTGATTGATTCCTGGCCAACGCCCGTGGCCAGGAATCTTCCAGCACACTCGTGGTTAATTTTTGTTCCTTCCTGAGGGACAGCCTTCTTCTCATATCTGGTCTTTTGTTCCTTCTGCCTATTGCTTCAGTTCTACCTTTCATCTGTTCCTATATAAGGTCTCTGCTTCCTTCCTGCCTTGCCTGCTATTTTGGCTCATTGCCCTATAGTTTGCCTGTTCTCTTCTGTTGCTTCTGTGATCTCCTGACCTTTTGCTTTGCTCCCCGGTTATTCTCATTGTCTCACGATTCTGTACCGCGCTGCCCGGATTGTTGCTGACTTTGGACCGCCCCCGGTTATTCTCCTTGCCTCACGTCTCTGTACCTCACTGCCCGTACTGTTGCTGACTTTGGACCGCCCGACTACATTTATTGTTCGATGTCTGTTTGTCCTGTCTGTGTCGCACCTATACCAGTGCAGCCATCGGTCTTCTGGTTGGGGCCGGCCTATTAAGGAGTCGGGTTCCCCCAAAAGGCAGGGACAGAGGCTGGGACCAGTGTCAGGGCCTCACTTGTCTGGTTTTGGTGGTCCCTGAATGAGTGTCAGTCATCCCGACAGACCCCGCTGTGTGCTTGTCCCAGCCATGGCTGTTGCGACAAAAAATTGGTTTATACATAATGCTTTCTGTTGAATAGTTTTATTTCTGCGTGCTGATTGATTCCGGGCCCGAAGCCTTGGTAAAGGAGTTCCGCACTCCACCATTTAAAACCTGGTTTCTTGCTGATCTTGTTGATTGACAGCTTTTTTTTCCAATCTGGCTTCTTTTCCACCCACCTATCCCTCCTTTCTGTTTTCTCTTGTTCCTATTAAGGGCCCTCTACTACCATACTTGCCTGTTAAGCTCATTCTGTCTTAGCTACCCCCTTCCTGTTCTGAGTGATTTTTTGGTTTTTATCCTGCTGTTCTACTGATTTCCCTTCTCTATTTGTTTTGGGTTTACTGCTTCGCCCCGGTTTTGACCAGGCGTCTGCCCCCCTTACTTGTGTTTTGTCTTTGTCTGTTTTGGGGGTTTTGTTTTTCCATTTTAATTAGTGTAGCTCCGATTTTCCCCGACCTACAAGGGGAGTCGGCCCCCCAAAAATTTCCCCCCCCCGCATGGTATTTTGGGCCCCCAAAGGTTCAGGGGGGCCACTCTGTTCGGTTTTCTTTGTGCCCCTGGGGTCCCTGAAATAAGAGGTCCTTACCCTAGTCTACTCCCCCGGCGGTTTAATATGGTACGATTGTCGGTCCGGACCGTTTTGGAGGGAGTTGACAATCATTTTTAGGGCATGGCGGGATTTATGAACCAAATCTCGCACGTGGGGATGAAATAACTACCCCGGGCCCCCGGACTTGCCCCCCGGTCTGTGTCCGTCCCGCCCCTTTTTTGTGAACCCTGCGTCCGTTAAAATTAAAATGCTTCTCCCGGGGAATCGCTTTGATGGAACCCGACGGTTCCGAATTTCAGGAACCCTGCCTTTTTTTTCCGCTTAATTATTTTCCCCAACCGGGGGCTGAAAGGTGCGGTTGTTGTGCTCTCCTCCAGGGCCCACTGGGTTGGGCGCTAGCTATGCCCCCTAAGCCCCGGAATGGATTTCGTTTTGAAAGATTTTTTCGGTTTGGGGCCATGTTTGATAATCCAACCGTGCGTTTGGGGGCAGAAACTCATTGCTATCTATGCGCGGGGCCCGCGCTCGGGCTGAAGACTATTGTTCGAGTTCCGAAATGGTGTACGTAAAACGGGGTTTTGGGCTGCCAAACCCCCTTTTAAAAAACCCTTTTTTTCCGAGAGGGTTTTGTCTGATGCGGGAAAAAGGTGTTTGGGTTTAAATCCAAAACCCCTGAGACCCTAAATGATTTTTTGCCCTTAGCCGTGACTATTAAAGAAGACTAAGGGGAGAGGGGAAAAGAAAAGGGGGTTAACTGTTCAGTTTAAGTCAGCTTTCCGTAATTTCCTTCTACCTTCTCTGAAAAATTTCCTCTTTACCTCCTCCCCCGTCCCCTGAAGAAGAACCCCAATGGTGTTGGGGTTTAATTTGTTTCCCCCAGGGGAGACATGGTTGGAGAAGCCTTGTGTTTTTTTGGTGGAAAAACTGATATTTCTAAAAGACTCCCCGACTGGCCCCAAGTATCCCGAGGGAAAACGCCCAAATGCCGGGGGGTAATTTCCGGAAAGGAAACGCGGTTTTTCAAGGTCCCCCTAAACCCGAAGATTTTGTTTTCCTGTAACCCGGCATTCAAAAAATTTTGCTGTCAAGCCATGTTTGATCAGGTTTGCGGCTGTAGTTTCTTTCAGTATGGTTGTTGTAAAAACCTTGAGTTTGGAATTAGTTCCATTTGTTTCCCCCCCTTTTTTGGGTTTTGGTTTGTAGGATCTTACTATCCCTAAACGGGAAAGGGGAAGATAAAATTTCGTCTGCTGAGATCCTTTGAATGTTGGTGGGGTTCGCATACCAAAAAAGATTTACGTTTTTTTGTCATGGAGAAAACTGCTGAGAATATTTTTTTGGTTGCCCTGGCTCCCCCTCCATAATCTTGTTTATTGGAAACTCTGAGTTGATCTAAATGGGGCGATCATGTGGTTTCATTTGAAGAGTGTTGATCCCTTGGTGTGTGCCTGTGATTAATACTCACTTTATTTCAGAATGTAAATCTGAGTCTTTGATAGGGATGTTGCTGATAATTTTTGCCTGTACCTGCCTGATGATTGCACCCTTGGACCTCACTCCAGGGCAAAGTTAAACTTGTTTTGCCCTTGAGCGAGAGTCTATGCTTTGTATTTAAGGATCCGGAAATTTTCGTTTTCAGAAGTAGTGTTCTCTTACTGATTCACAAAGTCCCGTTTCCCCCTGAGTTGTTCCCCTTTTGCTTGACGTTGTTCCCACCTCAGTATTCCGCCTGCTACAGGTTGTGAAACTAAAATAGAATCCACCGTTAATCGACTGTGCCCAGTCTGGGTTAAGGTCATAGACTCTTAAAAAACCGCCCAAACTAAACCCAAAAAATAAAGCCGACCCGACCCAAATATTTCCGTCTTTCCAGTCCCTACCAGCAAAATGTGCTCCCAAGTGGTAAGGGAAATAAAATTTTCTCAAGCATACCCTGATAAAACGGGGGGTCTGTGGGGCCCGGTGCCCCTCCTATGGGGGTTACTGTTCATGATCATCCCCGGGACAGACCCCTCGCTGTGTGCTCTTAGGTCGCCAGCCACGGCTGTTGCGACAAAAAATGTGGTTTATGACATAATGCTTTCTAGTGTGAACTATGTTTTACTTCTCTGCAGTGCTGATTGATTCCTGGCCGAAGCCTTGGTCAGGAGTCATCCAGCACTCCACCAGTTAACCTGGTTTCTTGCTGATCTTGTTGATTGACAGCTTTCTCTCCAATCTGGTCTTTTTTTTCCATCCACCAAATCCCCCCGTTCTGTTTTCTCTTGTTCCCTATATAAGGAGTCCTCTACCTCCATACTTGCCGTATAGGGGCTCATTCTGTCTGTAGCTAGCCCTGCCTGTTCTGAGTGATTTTCGGTATTTGATCCTGCTGTTCTACTGGACTCTTCTTCTCCTATTTGATTTGGTACTGCTTCGCCCGACCGGTATTGACCAGGCTTGTCTGACCCCTCTTACTTGTGTTTTGTCTTTGTCTGTCTGTGTCTTGTGTCTGCACTTAATTAGTGTCGCTCCAGTCTTCTGGTTTGGGCCGACCTACTAAGGAGTCGGGCACCCCCAAAATGCAGGGACAGTGGTTGGGACCAGTGTCAGGGCCTCACTCTGTTCGTGTCTATTCGTGTGCCCCTGACGGGTCCCTGACATTATAGCAGGTCCTTACCCTAGTCTACTCCCCCGGCGGTTTAATATGAGTACCGACTTGTCGGTCACTGACCGCCGGGGGACGAGTTGACAACTCAGTTTCAGGGCATGGCGGGACTTATGAACCAAATCTCGCAACGTCTGGATGCAATAACTACCCTGGCACCCGGACTTGCCACCCCGTCTGTGCCCGTACCTGCCCCTGTTTTTGTGAATCCTAGCGTCCGTTATAAATCTAAAATGCTTCTACCGGATCGCTTTGATGGAACCCCAGACAGGTTCCGAACTTTCAGGGTATCCTGTCACCTGTTTTTCCGCTTCAATTATTTTCCCACGGAGGCTGAAAAGGTAGCGGTTGTTGTGTCTCTCCTCCAGGGCCCACCTCAGGATTGGGCGCTAGCTATGCCCCCTGAAGCCCCGGAATGGAGTTCGATTGAAAAAAATTTTTAGGCTTTAGGCCATGTCTATGATAATCCCAACCGTGCTGCTTGGGCAGAAACTCATCTGCTATCTATGCAGCAGGGCCGCCGCTCAGCTGAAGAATATTGTTCTGAGTTCCGCCAATGGTGTACGTCAACTGGGTGGTCTGACCAACCCCTTAAAACCCTCTTCAGACGAGGGCTGTCTGATGCGGTAAAGGATGCTATGGTCAGCCATCCAACCCCTGAGACCCTAAATGACTTTATGACCTTAGCCGTGACTATTGACAGAAGACTAAGGGAGAGACGCAGGGAAAAAACAAGGGGGGTTTTAAATGTTCAGTTTTAAATCAGACGTTTCCTGTACATTCTCCTTCTACCTTCTCTGAAAATTCTCCCCTTCTATCCTCCTCACCGTCTCCTGAAGAAGAACCAATGGCGTTGGGGGTTACATCTGCTGCCACCAGGAGGAGACATCGGTTGGTGAATGCCTTGTGTCTTTATTGTGGAAAACCTGACTATTTTCTAAAAGACTGCCCGACTAGGCCCAAGTCATCCCGAGGAAACGCCAAATGCCTGGGTAATTTCCAGGAAGGTAACGCAGGTATACAGGTACCTCCTAAACCGAGTAGTAATTTTGTTTTGCCTGTAACCTTGGTTTCTAATTCAAAAAATTTTGCCTGTCAAGCCATGATTGACTCAGGTGCGGCTGCTAGTTTCATCAGTATGGTTGTTGCTAAAACCTTGGGTTTGGAATTAGTTCCATTGTGTTCCCCCTTTTTGGTTTCTGGTGTAGATCTTACCTCCCTAACTGGAGGAAGAATAAAATTTCGTACTGCTGAGATCACTTTGAATGTTGTGAGTTCGCATACCGAAAAGATTACGTTTTTTGTCATGGAGAAACTCGCTGCAGATATTATTCTTGGGTTGCCCTGGCTCCGCCTCCATAATCCTGTGTTTGATTGGAGAACCTCTGAGTTGATCAAATGGGGCGACTCATGTGGTTCTCATTTGAAGAGTGTTGATCCCTTGGTGTGTGCTGTGATTAATACTCACAATATTTCAGAATGTAAATCTGACGTCTTTGATAGGGATGTTGCTGATAATCTGCCTCCGTACCAGCCTGATGATTGCACCTTGGACCTCACTCCAGGGGCAAAGCTTACCTTGTCTGCCCCTGAGCGAGAGTCTATGCATTTGTATATTAAGGAACTGGAAAATTTTCGTTCTCCAGAAGTAGTGTTCTCTACTACTGATTCACAAAGTCCCGCTCCCCCTGAGTTGTTCCCCTTTTGCCGTGACGATGGTTCCCACCTCACGTATTCCGCTGCTACAGGTTGTGAAACTAAAATAGAATCCACCGTTAATCGACTGTGCACAGTCTGGGTTAAGAGTCTTATGACTCTTAAAAACGCCCAACTAAAACAAAACAATAAACGCCGACCCAGACCCAAATATTTCCGTCTTCCAGTCCCACCAGCAAAATGTGCTCCCAAGCGTGTAAAGAAAAAATTTCATCAAGCATACCCTGATAAACCTGGAGGGTCTGTTGAGGGTCCGGTGGCCCCTCCTAAGAGGGGGGGTACTGTCATGATCATGCCCGACAGACCCTCAGCTGTGTGCTCTAGTCGCCAGCCACGGCTGTTGCGACAAAAAATGTGGTTTATGACATAATGCTTTCTAGTGTGAACTATGTTTTACTTCTCTGCAGTGCTGATTGATTCCTGGCCGACGCCTTGGTCAGGAGTCATCCAGCACTCCACCAGTTAACCTGGTTTCTTGCTAATCTTGTTGATTGACAGCTTTCTTCTCCAATCTGGTCTTCTGTTCCATCCACCTATCCCCTCCGTTCTGTTTTCTCTTGTTCCCTATATAAGGAGTCCTCTACCTACCATACTTGCCTGCTATAGAGCTCATTCTGTCTGTAGCTAGCCCTTCCTGTTCTGAGTGATTTTCTGGTATTTGATCCTGCTGTTCTACTGACTCTTCTCTCTCTATTTGATTTGGTACTGCTTCGCCCGACCGGTATTGACCAGGCTTGTCTGACCCCTCTTACTTGTGTTTTGTCTTTGTCTGTCTGTGTCTTGTGTCTGCACTTAATTAGTGTCGCTCCAGTCTTCTGGTTTGGGCCGACCTACTAAGGAGTCGGGCACCCCCAAAAGGCAGGGACAGTGGTTGGGACCAGTGTCAGGGCCTCACTCTGTTCGTGTCTATTCGTGTGCCCCTGACCGGTCCCTGACAGTGAGTTTCTGGGTTTCTCTCCTCTCCAACCAAATCTCAAAAGCCTGCTTTACCTCCTGCCACTTGTTTCTATTGTCAACACTCGGGTTCGCACTGAACGACGTGTATGCCTGCCTTAATTCCTCGCTAAGTGACTTTATCTTATCATTGACTTTCCGTTTGAGCCCTGTTACATAAGCAATCAAACGGCCTCGGATGACTGCCTTGGCCGCGTCCCAAAAAGTCTGAGGTGAATCCATGTACTCATGGTTGTCTTGTTGGTACTCCAGCCACCACCCTCGCAATGTCATTTGAAACTCCTCATCCTGAGCCAGAAATATATGGAATCGTCGTGCGAATTTCCTCCCCCTAGGGGTCAATTCCTGCAGATCAAGACACACTGGGGAGTGGTCCGATATTACCAAATCCCCTATTTTAACATGTTCAATTCTAGATAACATTCCCTTTGACACAAAAATATAGTCGAGTCTAGACCATGTGGAATGAGGGTGTGAGAAATGCGTAAATTCTCTGGCCTCCGCGTTAAGTAGTCTCCATGGATCTATTAATTTTAAATTCTTCACAAATGTTGAAAGAAGTTGATCGTTGCGGGATGGCTGTCCCTTCTCATTACGTCTGTCTTCTCTATGATCAAGGACAGAATTGAAATCACCCCCTACAAGCATTCTAGATGAGTTATCCTGAAGGAGAACATCCTCCAAAGATTGGAAAAACTGTGTGCCACTGGAGTTTGGTCCGTGTACACAATAAATTGAGAGTTTCTCAATCATAAATTTTTATTAAAGATTTTCAGGAAAACATTAAACATAATCTAATAATGTAAACATTGTACAATACGAATGGGAAAGGACACAGCCTTCAAACAAACTGATGAAAGAACCAATTACAGAAATAAAAAATAAAACAGCTTATATAATGTTTACCATAAAGAGCCTCACATAGTCCTTGCATAAGAATCTGGAGCCAAAACGATTATCCCCCTGACAAATGAGAAGGGGAAACAAGCAAGCAAGGCGTATTAGCAAACTAACTAACACAAAAGTAAAATTCGAAGACATACGGACAGCAAAAAGAAAAAAAAAAAAGGGGAAAAAGGAGGGGGGGGGAGGGGAAGACCAGTCCGGCAGGGCCCAGGCAGTGCCAACTCGTGGTATGTCGAAAAAGAATGGGCTAACCGCAAAGGGAGTCCATTGTGTCTACTAAGCCGAAAGGGCCTTAAATCCAGGAGATGACTGGAACGCCGTCCAGGGTCCCCAAGTGGCCAACAAAATTGAGAGTTTCTCATTTCCCACCTGTATTTGGATGCTTGCCCATCTGCCCTCCAAATCATGCTTATGGCTAAGGACTTGTCCCGGAAATTTTTTATTAATCAGTATGAGTACTCCCGTCTTCCTAAGCGTTGACGGCGACCCTATCACCTCCCCCACCCATAGTTTCCTCATTCTATGAAAATCCTCTGCCAACAAGTGCGTCTCCTGAAGCAGTGCGATATCTGTTTGCATGCGTTTCAGGTGACGCAACACCATGAGCCTTTTGTTGGGGGATCTCAGACCCTTCACATTCCAGGTAACTACTCGAAAGAATGTGACGTGTTCTTGTGAGTATAGTTGACTATGTTATCCTTCTCCCTGCTCCCATATGCCCGGAGTTTAAATTTAAATAGGGTACCATGTGAACATTGAACTGGCAAACAACTATTAATAACAATACTTTCAAAAATGGAATCAACATATGCCAGGTTCAAGTCTTCACTGGACTTGCATAGGCCCCTTACGCCATTTGAGCAGTGGTGTCTACAGGACTCTCCTGGGAGACGCGTTCTTTCGAGGATTTACGGCAGTGACTGAATTTCCCTTTCAGGCGAGTTGGAAGAGGGAGTTGGGGAGGACCGTTGAGGCAGAAAATTTGAGGAAAACATTCTCCCTTTCTCACAAATCTTCTGTCTCCGGGAAGACCCAAGAACTCAATTACAAAATTGTTACGCGCTGGTATAGAGTTCCAGCACTTTTGCATTCCCTTTTCCCGGCAGTCGCCAACACATGCTGGCGCTGCCAAGTGGATGTGGGTACCATGTCCCATGTCTGGTGGAGCTGTACAGAAATTCAGCCCTTCTGGACGCAAATTTTGAATCTCATACACTCAATTACAGGGCTGCGGTTACAAAACGACCCTGCCGTCTTGCTCCTCTTCCAGATCCCTCTCCCGACCTCCACTCTCAGGTCTCATCTCATTTTATTCCTCCTCCTCGCAGCAAAATTGGTTATCCCAAGACTGTGGAAGTCTACAGTGAGACCGTCAATCTCCTCTTGGTTGCGTGAGGTTCATGTATTACAGCGCATGGAAGAACTCAGAAATGACTCTCCTCAATTAGCGCTACGACACCTGCGGGTCTGGGAGGACTGGTTGACCTTCTGCCAATCCGATCTCTACCGATCCTCCTGCTGAGATACCCTCTTCCCCTGTGTTCGCCTTTTGCTTGTTGGAGATAGTGACTGACTGCACCAATTTTCCTGCTTATATTTTTGTGAGACCGACCGGTTCCTTACCTTATGGGTTAGTTTCTTCTGTTTTGTTTTCTGTTATTCCTTGCCGAACCCCAATCTGTTCTAGGTTCGATAATGAATGGGCCTAAACTTCCAATGTCTTTCGGAAAGCGATGCCGAACTCGCACGTTAATGAGCTTGGCTGCGTGGAACCTTCAATATTAGGAGTCTTTCAGTATTAGTAAATAACTCCACACTGACTGTACTTAAATGATTGTATACCTCAGAATGAGCATTGCTCTAAATGAGTCTTATGTTTTATTCTCAACTGTCTCCTATATGTCTCGCATTATTGAGATATTTCATTGGAAAATGATCATTGTTCTGACCATATGTAATATGTTTTTGTGTCCATTTCTGTCTCCAATAAAGTTTGTCTTGAATTTGAAAAAAAATGGAATCAACAGAAAAATTTGAATCACAGGCTGATTTGGAGATGAAATAAGGCGCTCCAAACAGAGTATTTTTACATTGGACTTCTCTTTTTTCCATGTGGATGCGAGAGGTGATACACATAATCCAAACGGAAAAAAGGAGAGCGCTAAACATTGAGTTTTCTCATTTGAGAAAGCTCCCGTCACCCACCAGCTCCCATATACAATGTTATCACAGCAACAACATGTAAAGCATATTATATACATTGTAAATAGAGAGGTAAGTATACCTTTTTTTTTTTTTTTTTGGTGGTACCGGAGTAGTGGATGATACCTCTCAGTCCCTGTGACGGGAACAAGAATCAAATGCAGATCATGTCCATCACGGAGTCAAGTATCACGATTGTGAGTTTGTTCGGAACGTTGCTCTTTGGGCGGCGCATCAAGAAGGGGAAAGTCCTCTTTATTTCGGTCTCTCCCTTCCTGGTGGCGGGAGGTCTCTCTTGACAGTTATGTTTGCCGAGAGGAGTCTTCGGGTGGGCTGGATGAGGTAGCTTTTCGCCTCTTCAGGAGAGTGGAAAGTCGAAAAATTGCCGTTCTTATGAAATATCTTTAAAGTGGCAGGATTCAGGAGGCCAAACTTAAAGGAGTTGTCTCCCTACAGAGTTTCATAGGCTGCATGAATGAAATACTCTGTCACGTCCTGGTTCAGAATGACTGAAATATGCATACAGCTCCATGGTGTATACTGCCCTGTGTTTTCAGTTGCTAATTAGATCAGATTAGCTCAGAAGCTTCTGAAACTACTAACAGGACTTTTTATCTGATCCCTCAAACAAAAGCCCTAGTTACAGTGCTGTTTACTTGAGATAAATCAAGCTTTTATACTGCCCAGCAGCACAGAGCTGCTGTGACCTGTGTGATGACATCACTCACTGCTATCACATAGAACAAACAGCAGGGGGGAGAGATATACACAGGTCGGTTACTGAGGGAACTTAAATAGCCAGGGAGGTGATTAATTCACTTGTATCTCCTTAGGGAAAACAGATGAACAAAGCAATATATTTGGAAAATGTCTTTATTTTGTGTTCCCTACAATTTGAAAGCTATTCTTTGTAGCGAGACAACCCTTTTAATGTTCTTGTGGAAGAGGTCAGAACAGATTGAGGAAAATACCCGCCGCCGTTTTACAACTTCTACCGAAAAGTCCTCAAACAGCAGGATTTTATGTCCTCTTAGTAACAGCGGAACTTTCATTCGTTTAAAGTTCTTTAGGATTTCGGTTTTATCGGTGAAATCAAGATATTTCATAATTATTTGCCTTGGTCTTTCCCGCAAAGCAGGTGGAACATTGAGCCCTGATGCTTCCAGGCTCCTGCGATCTGGTCCTACTCTGTGAGCTCTTTCGACTTTACAGGGATGTTGAATGTTCAATGCCCTGGGGAGCTCCACTTCCCAAATATGCAGCAATTCTATAATTTCTGGAAGCCCAACTAATCTTTTTTTTTTTTTTTGTAAACATAAATTTTATTAAATTTTACAATAACAAAAACATACAATAACTGTCCATTAGATGAGATACTACTTGACACACAAAGAAATAATATAAGGCATCATTAGTACAGATAAGAAAAGTACTAAGCAATGAAAGTACAAAATAGCACTAATGACATACTTTGGTATCATAATAATAAGAATGAAGCAAAAGACAGCTCCATCTTCACTAAAGAAAGAAAACAAATAATAATAAAAAAAGTAACCCCCTCCCCAAAAAAACAAAAAAAAACACAGAACAGTGGTCCCCATACGCAGTTATGTATAAGAGACAATCACATACACCTATGTAATCAAGTAAGGTCTGGGATAAAAGGTGAAAACAAATCCTGTGCTGATACAACGCTGCGGGATCGTCACACGGCCCTCGTCCCCTAAAGCTGGAGGGAGAGAAATAGATAGAGGACAAATTCACCCCCAACTCTGACGCACAATCACCCTGGGAGTATCCAGGGCACGGTGTCAGGATATGGCTGAGGGAAAGCTCCCATGTTATGGGGTACAGACATCCAAAGCCCCCAGAGCGCCCGCTAGAGAGAGGAGAGATACCAGGAGGTGTAAACAAAAGGCTGCATGATCTCCTTGATCTCCTGGGGGGTGTAAAAGTTACCTATGAACTCCTGCCATATCTTGAAAAATTTTGAGCATTGGGTTTCCTTAGTCCTGATAATGTTGATTCTGTCCATTTCGAGATGATGTTTGATCACCTGGATCACTTCCTGCAATGTTGGGGCGGTTGGTTCCAACCATTTGGCCAGGAGGCTTCTTTTAGCCAGCCCAACTAATCTTAAATTGCTTCTGCGTGACCTATTTTCAAGGTCTTCACCCTTGCTCCATAATCTTTTATTTTCGCGCACCACGTCGTGTAGTGTAGAAGCCTGTTTGTCCGCTTCTCTCTCCAGTTCCTGTATCCGTGTCTCTGCTTCATTCAGCCGATGGTCATGGGTTTGCAAATCTGATTGTATTTGTTGCATTGTCACCGAAACCGTTTTTATTAATGCTTCTTGGATACCCGGGCCAATTCTACTGGATATTTCCTCAATGATATGATTGTAGTTAATGAGATGCGCACCCCGAAACTCTTCAAGTTCCAGGGTATCGTCCGCCTGACAAGGCGAAGATGTAAGGTTTGACGATGATGGAGGCATGGTGAATGAAGAGTCGCCTTCTTCTTGTGGCGGTGGGGAGAGGTGTTTAAGGGACTTAGGATTTTTTTTTTCCGTCTGGTTAGGCTGTCTGTTGCCTCCCATCTTTTGTATGAAACGGTCCATATATAAAGAATGAGAGTGGTATGTTGTGATTTGAAAGGTATAAAGCTGTTTACCCCTCCCTCTGGACCTTCTCTTTTTATTTTGACTTGACAGAGCTGTGACAGTGTTCTGAGACTGGGTTCAAAGTACAATGTTAAAAACTGACAGAAGATGGCAATCTTTCCTCACTTTTCAGTTCAGTATGCTTACACAGAAGTGCTAATACACAAAGGTATATGGCAGCTACAGCCTGCTGTGCATCAGTTTATGACATTTAATAGGTGAAACACAGTATAGATACTTAAATGGGTCAGGTTGCAGCTGTATACAGCGCCACATAGGTTCGTTTGTTGTAGCAGCCAGTGAGGGAACGTCCCTTAAATCTCTTCTCAGGTAATTATAATGTGCCAGTGAGTACACGTGGAGCACCCCAACTTTACTGATTTGTTGGATTCTCCCCTCGTCTATGAAGTGTATAGGGCGATGAGATCGCCGATATTATGTTGGGGTTTGTCAGGGTGGCCGCCCCGCTTCTCAAAGATGGCGCCCAGGAGCTTCCTTACTTCCTCTAATGCTGCCAGACACGTATGCCACCGGCACTCCTGGTGTAAGAGCAGCAGCCTCTAATGTTCACTCGTGCCAGAGCAGCGCTTACTACTCAGGGGAGGTTCGTGGCAGCAACCGTGGGTGTCCGAACCCCATCCCGCCTGTCTGGTGTATATTTGTGAGGCGCAAGGTCGCCAACACCCGCTGCGAGCGCGCCTCTCTGCCTGCAGCCCTTCCCGCACCTATGCACCTTTGAAGACGAAAGTGCCGGCATGGACAGGTTTCGCCGCTGCTCCGGAGTCTTCCGCAGAACACTCTGCTGTATTTGCCGGGTAAGATGATCATTCAGCGGGAGCGGGGATGCGGGAGCTCGTCCACCTCGCTCACACCGCCATGGCGCCGGAACCGGAAGTCCTTCCATGTAATTTTAGGCTGATCTCTCACCTTCCTCATGATCAAGGAGACCCCACGAGCTGAGATTTTGCACGGTGCCCCAGATCGATGGCGATTGACAGTCATTTTGTATTTCTTCCATTTTCTTCCTATTGCACCAACATTTGTCTCCTTCTCACCCAGCGTCTCACTTATCGTTTTGTCGCCCATTCCAGCTTTGTGCAGGTCTATGATCTTGTCCCTGACATCCTTAGAAAGTTCTCTGGTCTTGCAAATTTTGTAGAGGTTAGATTCTGACTGGTTGAGTCTGTGGACAGAATTCTTTTTATAAAGGTGACTATTTAAGACAGCCGTCTTTAATGCAGGTAACGAGGTGATTAGGAGTCTCTAACTGGTCTTTAGGGGCCAGAACTCTTAATGGTTGGTAGAGGATCAAATACTTATTTCTCTCAGCAAAATGCAAAGAGATTTATATCATTTATACAATGTGATTTTCTGGATTTTATTTTGGATATTCTATCTCTCAATGTTAAAATTAACCTACCCTTAAAATTATAGACTGTTCATGTCTTTGTCAGTGGGAAACTTACACAATCAGCAAGGGATCAAATAATTATTTCCTTCACTGTAGGTTACTGTTAAGCTTGTTAGTGTCCACAGCCATCTCACTATAATCACATGCAAGATGGGGACCCCTTTGTTATAAAGTTGTAGGTAGATAATACAGGAAGACACCAGGAGGTGATAGAGACCACCTCCATCCTTACTCATGACGCCAAGCATGCCCACAACCGTCTCTTGACAGATGCCATCTCCCTAAAACGTCTATTACCGCAGCTCATTTAAGATGGTCAACCCCATAATGATGTAAATATATCATAAAATATATACCCTGCTCCTTCTAATACATCTAATAGTATTTATACAGTATGCAGAGAATATAGTGGCAGGCAGCATGTCTACCACTACATTCAAACTCCCAAAAGCATTGAGGAGCCCAGGACCCCATTTCTAGTGTTTTCTCATGGTCCCATACTACTTCCATGCCTTTATTTCCTAATCATCTTCTTCCTTTCTTATCCTTATATCAGTCATATTCAGATGTGCTCTTAAAGGGGCCCTCTCACCGCATTGATTAGCTTTAACCCCTTTAAGGACCAGCGTTTTTTTTTGGTGACACGTTCGTTTTTCCCTCCTCGCCTTCTGAAAGCCATAACGTTTTTATTTTTCCACCTACATAGACACATGAGGGCTTTTATTTTGCGGGACAGGATGTACTTTCTAATGTTGTTATTCACTATACTATAGAATATACTTGGAAACCGCAAAAAAATTCCAAGTGGGACAAATTGTGAAAAAAAAGTATTTTCGCCATGTTTGCGGGGGTTTTGCTTTTACGGCTTTCAATCTTTGGTAAATATAATGTGTTCTCTGTATTCTACAGGTTGTTACGCATCCGGCAATACCAAACATGTAGGGTTTCCGTTATGTTTTGGTACCGTAAAAAAATTCCAAACATTTTCTATTTTTGAAATTTGCACCACGGCGCCATTTTGTGCGACCAATAACTTTTTTGTACTAACACCTACGGACGTCAGTGAGGGGGCATTTTTTGCGGGCGCAAGTGTACTTTTTATCACTAACAGTTTGGAATGCATGCGACTTTTTTTATCACTTTTATTCCATTTTTTGAGTGACGTAAAATGACCAAAAAACGCAATTTTGGCGTTTGGAATTTTTTTTCTTCTACGGTGTACAGCGTACGGGATAAATGATGTTATATTTTTATAGATCGGACTTTTTCGGATGCAGCGACACCAAATATGTGTAACTTTTTTATTATTTTAATGATTTTATTTGTAAAATGGGGAAAGGGGGGTGATTTGAACTTTTAATACTTTTTTTTTGTACCTTTAAAACTTTATTTATTTTTATTTCTTTACTGTAACATTGAGGCCACCTGTGGTACTTGACCACTAGGTGGCGCGATTGTTAATACAACCTAATGCATTGCATAGGCAATGCATTAGGGTGTCCAAAGATGGCGGTTTCCCCACTTCCTGTCTGCGAACGGAAGTGGGGCAAACCGGCCAGGGTAAGTGACGGGAGCCTTCACAAGGCTCCCCACCACCATGCCCGGTCATCGGATCGGCGCAGCATAGCTGCGCTGATGCCGATCACAGTAACGATCGGTGCGCGGCACCGATCGGCGTTAATTCAGATGCCGCGGCCATCTTTGCCGCGGTGTCTGATGGGTAACACAGCGCCAGTGGGCGGAGCGAACACCCGGCGGCTGTGCGGGGGAGGGGGGTCGCGGAGCGATCCCCCTGCAAAGCCCCTTATCGGCCCTGGGACGTACTGATATGCCCAAGGTTGTTAAGGGGTTAAATGCAATCTAAGAGAGATGGCCAGCCTTCATCTGCTTGTGTACTAAGCAATGCACGGATGCTCGTTCCATGAAACGGCAGACAACTTGAAGAAAGAAGAAGGAGGGTATCCAGCACGCAATCAATATTATTCCCATAAAAAACATAAAAAGTTTAATTGGTTTCCATAAAATTGAAAAAAGTAGAAAAGCACTCACCAGTAATTGCAACATAGAACAGTGGTTACAGCATGGAGTATTGCAATATATAGCGCTAACGCGTTTCGGGCGTAAAACAAGGTATGCCCTTACTCATAGCGACAATGTGCAAGACTGATCCCCATCCATTTATACAGATAGACACACCCACCGCATACAAACAAATTAAATTGAATCAATACAATGGCACTTACCATGTGAGTAGACGCTACCAGCCCGCCGCGATGTTGAACGGACAGGCTGAAATGACTTAATGAAAAATATCCGGTCATGCGCAGTTGGAAAAAAGGACGTCAGTACTGGCAAGGGAAAGACTGACTACCGCACGCATGCGCACCAAATAGAGCGCACGGAGAGTAACAACAACAACAAAAGCGTGCAGGTATTATAAATAAGTGTCAGAAAATAAACAGTTTTAAATGATATGAATGTGCCAGATAAGTTATATATAAGCAGTGGGTGCATGTATCCAGAAAATGGGTCGGGAGCATAAGAATAAAAACAATAACCTGTTGTTTATGAACTAGAATTAAGAGAATTACATAATATATAGCATAGACTTATAGAGGCGTGCAACAGATTGAATTCTGCACAAAGTTATAATTAATATATGAATGAATTTGAATAATGGAATGTTATGAGGTTCCATATGGAAATAAACTTGACTTTTAATATACAATTTAATAATGTAACAACATTTCTCTATGCAGGTTTAAGCCATTTGGTACTGCTGTATCTAGTATAGTAATCCAATAGGCTTCCCTATCTCTGAGATATCGCTCCATGTCACCACCCCTACTGGAACATGTGAGTCTCTCAATTCCAAATAGCTTAAGCATGTCTACATTGCAATTATGAACTTGTATGAAATGTTTGGATCAATTTGATTTATTTCTGATTGAATTAATGTTAATATCATTGAGGTGCTCCAAAAACCTAGTTTTTAATTTTCTGGTAGTGCTCCCAATATATAATAGGTTACACTCTTGGCATAGAGCACCGTAAATGATATGGTGAGAATTACAGTTAATGTAATTACCAATCTTAAATTTTTTTGTTTCATCGGAATTGGTGAATTCCTTGCATTCCAGAGCAAAATTGCAAGTGCGGCAAGGATTTGTGCCACACCTGTAAAACCCTTTGTAATTTAGCCAGGTCGGTTGTTTTTTAACAGTATGGAAAACATTTGAGGTCAAAGAATCCCCCAATGTTTTAGCTCTGCGTGATACAATGCGGAATCCTTCAGAAAGAACATTATTTAATATATCATCCTCACGGAGTATGGGTAGATATTTGTTTATGATATTTTTGATGGTGTTAAATTGTCTACTATGTTCAAGTACCAAGGTGGGACATTTTTGTTTATGGTGTTTGTTGTTTTTGTATTTGTTTTTGTCTGTAAGTAAGTTACCCCTATTCTTCTCAACAGCTATATTGTAGGCTCTATCCAAGATCCCCTTGGGATAACCTCGTATTGATAAACGGTTATTAATATCTGAGACTTCTTTATGAAAAGATTCAATATTGCTACAGTTGCGTTTAGCACGTAAAATTTCACCTATGGGAATAGATCTATGTGTCGCCCTAGTGTGAAAACTTTTGAAGTGTAAGATAGTATTTCCAGATAGGGGCTTTCTGTAAGTACTAGAAGTTATATATTGACCTATGGTGCCCTCCAATCTAAGGTCAAGAAAACATACCTTTTGATTGTCATCACAACTAGTAAATTTGAGATTGAAAATGTTATTGTTGGCATATTCCAAAAAGAGTGGCATGGCAGATACATCTCCCTTCCAAATAATTAAAAGATCATCGATGTGTCTGCCATGCCACTCTACACAGTCCAAAAAGGGATTATCCACTGAAAACACATATATTTCTTCCCACCAGGACATGGTGAGGTTTGCCAATGAGGGCGAAAATTTCGCCCCCATTGACACTCCCCTGCACTGCAAAAAGAACTGATCATTGAAGGAAAAATAGTTATGGGAAATGAGAAACCATATAACTTCCAACAGATAGTTAACAAGAATAGTAGAGTAATTGCTATATTTAATAAGGTGGTAGTGTGTTGCTTGTATTGCCACATAATGGGGTATGCTTGTATATAAGGATTCCACGTCTAGCGTGATCCAATGAAAATTATGCTGCCATACCTTATACTGAAATGACCGTAATACATCACTACTATCCTGTAAGTACCCTGGTACTCGGCATACAAGGGGCTGCAATAATGAATCTACCCATTGACAGAGTTTTTCTGAAAAGGAGCCAATACCCGAGACTATAGGTCTCATAGGGGGGCAAATGGGATCTTTATGAACTTTTGGCAATCCATAAAGTACTGGAATTTTGGGAGTATCGCATTTAATATAATCTGCTTGTTTTCGTGTGATAGTTCCTAGTTGAACACCTTCCTCTACCAATTTGTGCAAAGAGACATTAAATTCCTGTGTGGGATTGCTTTTTAATTTTTTGTAAGTTGTGTTGTCCTTCAATAATATATGGGTGTGTCTATCTGTATAAATGGATGGGGATCAGTCTTGCACATTGTCGCTATGAGTAAGGGCACACTTTGGTTTACGCCCGAAACGCGTTAGCGCTTTACATTGCAATACTCCATGCTGTAACCACTGTTCTGTGTTGCAATACTGGTGAGTGCTTTTCTACTTTTTTCAATTTTATGGAAACCAAATAAATTTGTTATGTTTTTATTGGAAAAATACTCATTGCGTGCTGGATACCCTCTTTTTTTCTTCATGTTAAGGGGTTAAACATGTAGACAAAGCTAAATAAAGAGTATTACCAAATACATTGCCCTACTGATTTTGCTTTCTTTCAGACTCAGAGCAGTTCTTATCTCCTTCTTGTTTACTAAAGCTTCCCTAGCTTATGGCCATGGCTGCTTGCTGACATTACTCCCTGCTGTGTCTTATCGGCATCACAGGAGCTTGTTTCTTACTGATAAATGTTAGAGATCTGTAGCCCTGCCCCTGCTGTTATCACTTCTACATCAGCAAAGTCCCTTTAAAAGGCTAAGCTAGGAATAGCAGAGCTGAAATATCAGTCACTACTGTAGACTCACCCACAGCCTGAACAGGAAGTGGGAGCCTAAAGATGGCGGCGAACTGCAAACTGTGAAATAGCCAGATGGGAAAACTCTTTTAAGAAGTGCGTTTAAATAAGGTTTATTCCATTCAGTCCCAGAACTTAGGATGCAAAAAAATGTGATTATATCTAAATTTGAGATGCAGATTATGAACGGCTCAGCAGAACCTGATGGACAACATTGTAACTCTGGGGTCATTATTGTACTTGTGGAGCACTTTGTCCAACACATGTGGCATGGCTTCATGGTTTTTGTGTTTTTTATAATGATACCCTAATGATACCCTCCTCTCCCTCTATCATATAACCCTATATATCACAGAGCTCAGCTCCTCTCCTCTATCATATAACCCTATATATCACAGAGCTCAGCTCTCCTCTATCATATAACCCTATGTATCACAGAGCTCAGCTCTCCTCTATCATATAACCCTATATATCACAGAGCTCAGCTTCTCTCCCTCTATCATATAACCCTATATATCACAGAGCTCAGCTTCTCTTCTCTATCATATAACCCTATATATCACAAAGCTCAGCTCCTCTCCTCTATCATATAACCCTATATATCACAGAGCTCAGCTCCTCTCCTCTATCATATAACCCTATATATCACAGAGCTCAGCTCCTCTACACTATCATATAACCCTATATATATCACAGAGCTCAGCTCTCTCCCTCTATCATATAACCCTATATATCACAGAGCTCAGCTCCTCTCCTCTATCATATAACCCTATATATCACAGAGCTCAGCTCCTCTCCTCTATCATATAACCCTATATATCACAGAGCTCAGCTTCTCTCCTCTATCATATAACCCTATATATCACAGAGCTCAGCTCCTCTCCTCTATCATATAACCCTATATATCACAGAGCTCAGCTCCTCTCCCTCTATCATATAACCCTATATATCACAGAGCTCAGCTCCTCTATCATATAACCCTATATATCACAGAGCTCAGCTTCTCTCCTCTATCATATAACCCTATATATCACAGAGCTCAGCTTCTCTCCTCTATCATATAACCCTATATATCACAGAGCTCAGCTCCTCTCCCTCTTTCATATTACCCTATATATCACAGAGCTCAGCTCCTCTATCATATAACCCTATATATCACAGAGCTCAGCTTCTCTCCTCTATCATAAAACCCTATTTATCACAGAGCTCAGCCTCTATCATATAACCCTATATATCAGAGAGCTCAGCTCCTCTCCCTCTTTCATATTATCCTATATATCACAGAGCTCAGCTCCTCTATCATATAACCCTATATATCACAGAGCTCAGCTTCTCTCCTCTATCATATAACCCTATATACCACAGAGCTCAGCTTCTCTCCCTCTATCATATAACCCTATATATCACAGAGCTCAGCTCCTCTCCTCTATCATATAACCCTATATATCACAGAGCTCAGCTCTCCTTTATCATATAACCCTATATATCACAGAGCTCAGCTGCTCTCCTCTATCATATAACCCTATATATCACAGAGCTCAGCTCCTCTATCATATAACCCTATGTATCACAGAGCTCAGCTCCTCTCCCTCTATCATATAACCCTATATATCACAGAGCTCTGCTCCTCTCCTCTATCATATAACCCTATATATCACAGAGCTCAGCTTCTCTCCTATATCATATAACCCTATATATCACAGAGCTCAGCTTCTCTCCTCTATCATATAACCCTATGTATCACAGAGCTCAGCTCCTCTCCCTCTATCATATAACCCTATATATCACAGAGCTCAGCTTCTCTTCTCTATCCTATAACCCTATATATCACAGAGCTCAGCTCCTCTCCCTGTATCATATAACCCTATATATCACAGAGCTCAGCTTCTCTTCTCTATCCTATAACCCTATATATCACAGAGCTCAGCTTCTCTCCTCTATCCTATAACCCTATATATCACAGAGCTCAGCTTCTCTCCTCTATCATATAACCCTATTTATCACAGAGCTCAGCCTCTATCATATAACCCTATATATCAGAGAGCTCAGCTCCTCTCCCTCTTTCATATAATCCTATATATCACAGAGCTCAGCTCCTCTCCTCTATCATATAACCCTATATATCACAGAGCTCAGCTCCTCTCCCTCTATCATATAACCCTATATATAACAGAGCTCAGCTGATCTCCCTCTATCATATAACCCTATAATAATAATAATCTTTATTTATATAGCGCCAACATATTCCGCAGCACTTTACAATATAGAGGGAATAAGCACAGACAACCAGACATTATAAAAAAAGCTATGTACAAATCAGACACGAGGTGTGAGGGCCCTGCTCGCAAGAGCTTACAATCTATTAGGGTGTATGGGTGAAACAAAGGGTGATAAGTGCTTGGTTTACAATGGACCAGCCATGTTACATAAATATGGGGTAGTACACATCAAATGTGGATGAACCTGCCATCCCAACCATACATCTATATACAGATAAGTGCCTGTGGGTGCCAAAGTGCAGGACGAATCTGTGACAGAATTTGATGGGGTTGACAATTAGGGATCTTGATAGGCTTGTCTAAGAAGATGAGTTTTCAGAGTGCCCTTAAAACTGTGAGGGTTGTGAGTGTGCCTGATCACATGGGGTAACATGTTCCAGAGAACTGGTGCAATACGTGCAAAATCTTGGAGACGGGCATGGGAGGTTCGGATGAGTGAGGTGTGTAGTCTTAGATCAATAGCAGAGCGGAGAGAGCGGGTAGGGTGGTAGACAGAGATAAGGGAGGAGATGTATGGGGGTGCAGCGCTGTGGAGAGCTTTATGAGTGAGAGTGATGAGTTTATGTTGTATCCTGTACTGGATAGGCAACCAGTGCAGTGACTGACACAGGGTAGAGGCATCAGTATAGCGGCTGGAAAGAAAGACAAGCCTGGCTGCTGCATTCAGGACAGATTGGAGAGGGGAGAGTTTACAGAGAGGAAGACCAACAAGTAGGGAGTTACAGTAGTCAAGACGAGAATGAATAAGAGCTACAATGAGAGTTTGAGTTGTTTCCACAGTGAGAAATGGACGGATTCTGGAGATGTTCTTGAGGTGCAGGTGACAGGAGCGGGCAAGGGATTGGATATATGGGGTGAAGGTCAGATCAGAGTCTAGTATAACCCCCAGACATCGGGCCTGCTGCCTAGGAGTTATGGTGGTGCCACACACGGAGAGAGAAATAGCAGGGTGAGGTCGGTTAGTAGATGGTGGGATGACTAGAAGTTCAGTTTTAGTGAGGTTTAGTTGGAGATAGAGAGAGGACATGATGTCAGAGACAGCGGACAGACAGTCACTGGTGTTTTGTAGCAGGGCTGGAGTGATGTCACGGGAGGAGGTGTATAATTGGGTGTCATCAGCGTAGAGATGGTACTGGAAGCCAAATCTGCTGATGGTTTGTCCAATGGGGGCTGTGTAGAGTGAAAAGAGGAGAGGACCTAGAACTGATCCCTGAGGAACCCCGACAGCAAGAGGAAGAGGAGAGGAGGTAGAACCGGAAAATGAGACACTGAAGGAGCGGTCAGAGAGGTAGGAAGAGAACCAAGAGAGAGCGGTGTCCTGGATACCGATGGCGCGAAGCATGCTGAGGAGAAGGTGGTGATCAACAGTGTCAAATGCTGCAGAGAGATCCAGAAGAAGCAGCAATGAGTAGCTACCCTGAGATTTTGCTGTCAGGAGATCATTTGAAACTTTAGAAAGAGCAGTTTCTGTGGACTGTAGGGTGCGGAAACCTGATTGCAGAGGGTCTAGAAGACAGTTAGCAGAGAGATAGCGGATCAGGCGAGAGTAGACCAGGCGTTCCAGGAGTTTGGAGATGAAGGGCAGGTTAGTGACTGGTCGGTAGTTGGCGGCACAGGATGGGTCCAGAGAGGGCTTTTTGAGTAAGGGAGTTATAACAGCATGTTTAACCCCTTAAGCCGAACGCCTGAAAAGTAGTTAATGACCAGAACATTTTTTTAGTTTTTGCCTCCTTGCGTTTCAACAGTTGTAACTTTTTTATTTTTTCAGTGACGCAGCTGTATGAGGCCTCGTTTTATTCGAGACAAGTTGTAGTTTATGGGGGAATAGTTTAAGTTCACTTATAAATAATTGCAGTATTATGTTTTTATATTTTTTTAAAAAATTTTTTTTGTTTTTTTATTATTTTTTTACACCATTCACATTTCACACGTAATAACTTGTTAGATTAATTCTACAGGTTATTACGGTCGTGTGGATACCAAATATGTGTAGGTTTTTTTGTGTGTGTAATTTATGCACAATTATTTTTGATTAAATATTTATTTTTATTTTATTATTTATTTTTTTACACTTATTTTTTAGAGTTTTTATGTGGTTTTTTCTACTTTTTTTTTTTACTCCCATGAAGGGAGAACTGTTTAACATTTTTTTTTTCATATTCAAAAGATTTTTATTTAGAGAAAATAAACATTTATGCAGCTTACATGCCAATCAGGGTAAAAGAGATGGAAGTGGCAAAACTTATCAGGAAATAAACAGTAATCAGTCAGCAATAGATTATGCAGTACATAAGCCATAGGTGTTACGCGGAAAAACTTCAATATGAACCGAAAGAGGAAGGCAATTAGGGTTCACAATTCTTATACCAGAAGGAAGTTCCACCACAATGGAGATTCCACAGAGCAGGGAGAAAGAGAGAGAGAAAAAAAAAAAAAAAAAAAAGGGCCTCCCAGTAAAGACCCCATGCTCCCGCCTGCCAACAAGGCGTCGAGGAGTGGGAGGTTGTTCCTTCAGTGGGGATATCCATTGCTCCTGTCATTCAGAAAAGAAAAGAGGCTTTTATGCATAGCAAGACTTGACCGTGTTCCAAACTGTGTGCAAATACCATATGTATACATGTAAAGTATGAAGGTAGCAATAAATCAAATTTCCAAAAACATTTGAGAAGTAATGGGAGGCATAACGCCAATATCATAATAAACCATAGCAACTAGAATACTGGCAGCCGCCGAGCTCTACAATGGTAAGGCAGAGCGCCGTGAATTAAGTCCCTCCCCCTCCATCTCCCCCCCCGGAGAGGAAGGGGGAGAAGAAGGGGGAAAGAATCCTGGATAGCCTCTGGGTCCTATAAGAACCCTTTTTCCAAAAAAGGTGAATACACGAAAACATAAACACTCAGAAGACCAGATGACGTATAGTACAACACAACGCTCACGCTCACACAGGACAAACAAATAGGGCACAGACAACGAAAAAAAAAAAAAAGGGGGGGGGAGAAGAAGAGAAAGAAAAAAAGGGGGGGGGGCGGAGAGAAGGGGTTGAAAGGGACAAGTACATATCGCCACTAACGAAGTGACAGAGAGGTACAAGGGGGAGTCCTTAAAGGACATCCAGTCAAAACCACTGTTCTGTGAAACCGATGTGCTGTTCAGGAGTTCGGCCATCAGTTCTCCTCCTTTGCACAAAATTGATTTCAGTAAACCACTCTCTTGTGAGGGGGGAGAAGATGACTTCCATCTCCGGGGAATTACATTTCTTTGCGGCTTGGGAGCAGATGTTTAAGAAGAGACTTTTTGTATTTGTGCCGGGATGGGAAACATAAAGATTTAAAAGGCCTCTGGAGTGTTAGGAATTGAGATCCCAGTAGCCTCCCTAATCCCCTCCAGTACTCCCAACCAAAAAGCTGTTAAGCAGGGGAACATCCCCACCACACAGGGAGCAGAAGTACCCGCATCTTTCCAATCTTCCAGCAAATATCAGGAACTGATGGGAATATTTTGTGCAGGAAGAAGGAACCCTATACCAGCGCGATAGAATTTTTTAAAACAGGTCCCCTGATGTTTAGAGGCAATCATTGCCTGTGGGTTAGCGAAAACAGTGCTCCCATTGTTCAGTAGTGAAAGAGAGACCCAATTCCCTTTCCCATCGCTGGCAATAAGGAGGGAGTTGTGTGGAGTGAATGGATATTAATAGCTTGTACATGACTTGTTCATCTCACGCAACCTACTCTTCCTTGGTCTGACTGAAACCTGGCTGACCCCCTCTGACACAGTCTCCCTGGCCGCACTCTCTTTTAGCGGCCTCCAACTTACCCACACTCCTCGCCCTGGTAACAAGCATGGTGGAGGCGTTGGCTCCTCCTGTCTGACACCTGTTCCTTTGTCCCGCTCCACCTCTGCCTTCCCTCACACTCTTCTCCTTTGAAAGTGCACTCTGTCCGCTTTCTACGCCCCCTCCGACCTCCAAGTGGCTTTTGTCTACCGACCGCCAGGCCCTGCCCATGCCTTCTTGACCACTTTGCTTCCCGGCTTCTCCACTTTCTTTCCACTGAAATCCCCACCATCATCATGGGAGACTTCAACATCCCAATCGACACCCCCCACTCTGCTTCCCAACAAACTCCTTTCCTCTGCTCCTCTTCAACCTCTCCCAATGGACCTCAGGCCAATCACAAAGAGGGGACACACAATGGACCTCATCTTCACCGCCTCTGCCCCCTATCTGACATCTCTAAACTCTCCCACCTATATCGGGACCAAAACCCTGTTACCTTTCACCATATTCTCCCCACTGCTCCTCCTGTCTCATATCCCAGTTCGCCCCCGAGGAATCTACAAAACCTCAACTTCACACTCTTCTGATCTCTTTACACTCTTTCCAACTATCCCCTCATTCCATGACCCAGACGCAGCCCACTTTCTACACCATACAATCATCACCGCCCTTGACTCAGTCGCTCCTCTCACACACAACAGAACCCCCCAAAAATCAACGACAACCCTGGCACACAGCTCTACCAAACAGCTGAGGCGAGCTTCCAGAATTGCTGAACGCCGCGGGGAAAGGAAAACTCACCCCTTTGATGGACTTTGCCTTATACAAAACTCAACTGAAAGGGACTTTTTAAGTCCGCACTCGCCTCAGCCAAACGAACTATTTCAACCACTCTCATATCCCCCCTGTCCCACAACCCCCAGACAATTATTCAAAACCTTCAACTCTCTTCTCGCCCACCAACACCCTCCTCCCCCATCCCTCCTTTCAGCGGGAATGACTTTGCCATTCACTTCCTCCAGAAGATCAACCTCATCGGGAGAGCTTCAGCCCGCAGTCCCCCCACCTCCCTTACCCTTGCAACCTGCTCTTCCGCCTTAACTTGCTTCCACCACGGGTACTCATGACAAACTTGCTCCTTTTTGTCCAATTTCCCAACCCCCTACTGTAGTTTGCCACTGCCATCCCACTCATCCCAGACCTCGGGGTTCTATCATTCCAGCCTCACCCATCTCTTTTAATATTTAACTTGCATCTTCCTTCTGCCTTTTAACTTTTATATCATTTCCAATCTAAAAAAACAACCCTTGCCCCTTTCTCTGTCCAATATGCCCATTCATGCTCCTTTGCTTCCAAATCCTCGAGAGCACGTTTTCTTTAGCTGTCCTCCACCTCTCTCCAACTTCTTCTTGCCCACTAATTGGTTTTGCCCACCACTCTACCGAAATGCCTAACCAAAGTCATATGATTAGTAACTACTTTTAAGCCTCAGCCACTACTTTTTTGGGTCTCTCTTGGACTGTCCTGTTTGGCCCTGTCGACATTTCCCTTTGCTTACCTAATCCCTTCCTCCCCGGCATCACGGACTTGGCTCTTTCCTGGATGTCTCGTACCTCACTGATCGGGGCTTTTCAGCGTCTCTCATTCTTGCTCCACTCCTCCCCCGGCCACTTCTTTGGTGGGGTCCCCAAGGGTCAGTCCTAGGTCCCTACTCTTCTCTTCTACACCCTTGGCCTCGGTCAGTCATAGCTCAATGGCTTTCATTAACCTGTTGCTGATGATACCCAAACTCTACATCTTGGCCAGATGTCACTTCTCTATCTCCGGATCCCTGACTGTTTTGTCCTCCATTTCCTCCTTTTCTCATTTACGTCTCCTAAAACTAATGTGGGAGAAAACAGAACTCATCATCTTTCCCCCATCCAATCTACCCCTGCCCTGATCTCTCTATTACAGTCAACCGCTATCACTTTTTACCGGTCCCACAAGTCCGTGTCTTGGGGTAATCCTAGACTCTGCTTTTTTCTTTCAACCACACATCCAAACCTTACCTCTGCCCGCCGCCTCCACCTGAAAAAATCTCTCGCATCCGCTCATTCCTCGGCTATGACACTACCAAAAATGCTGGTCATGCCCTTGTCATTTCCACGCCTAGATACTGCAACATCCTTCTCAGTGGCCCCCCAGCTAGGGACCCCCGCTCCCCTCCAATCCATCCTTAACTCTGCTGCCGTCTTTCCACCTCTTTTCCTCGCTACTCCTCTGCCTCTCCCTCTGCCAATCCCTTCACTGGCTTCCCATTGCCCAGCGAATTCATTTCAAACTACTAAACCTTTACCTACAAGGCTCTCATGACCCCTCCCTCCATACATCTTGCCTAATTTCCAAATATCTCCCCCACGCACCTTCCGCTATCACAGGACCCTTTTTCCTCTGCTCTCCCCTTATCAGCTCCTCCACAAACCGTCTCCAAGAAATTTCTCCCGTGCTTACCCACACTCTGGAACTCACTGCCCCAACACATCAGACTCTCCCCACTTTCACCAGCTTCAAAAGCAACCCGAAACCATTTCTTCAGGCCTTTCCTTTTAACCTTACTAATGTGTCACTACTCCCCCACAAAATGTCTGCCCTCACCTCCTTGGGTCTTCCCTCCTTGTTGATTGTAAGCCCTCGCGGGTAGGTCCTCTCTCCCTCTGTCGTGCCAATTGTCCCTTATCCCTTATCATGTAAATCGTGACTTATGTAATGTATGTAACCCCTCGAATGTACAGCGCCCTGGAATCAATGGCGCTTTAAAATAAATAATAATAATAATAATAATAATAATATGAGCTCTGATTGGTTTCTGTGAGCTCTGATTGGTTGCTATGGGCTCTGAATGGTTGCTATGAGCTCTTTTTGGTTGCTATGGGCTCGATTTTGGGTTTCTATGAGCTTGATTGGTGGCTATGGGCTCTGATTTGGGTTTCTATGAGCTCTGATTGGTCGCTATGTGCTTGATTGGGCGCTATGGGCTTGATTTGGGTTGTATGAGCTCTGATTGGTCCTTTTGAGTCGATTGGTCCTATGAGCTCTGATGGTCGCTATGAGCTTGATTTGGGCGCTTTTGGGCTCTGATTGGTTGCTATGAGGTCTAATTGGTCCCTATGGGCTCTGATTGGTTGCTATGAGCTCTGATTGGTTGCCATGGGCTCTGATTGGCTGCTGTGAGCTTTTGTTGGTTGCTGTGAGCTCTGTTTGGTTGCTATGGGCTCTGATTGGTTGTTATGGGCTCTGATTGGTTTCTGTCAGCTCTGATTGGTGGCTATGGGCTCTGATTGGTTGCTATGAGCTCTGATGGGTTGCTATGGGCTCTGATTGGTTACTATTAGCTCGGATTGGTTGCTATGAGCTCTGATTGGTTGCTATGGGCTCTGATTGGTTGATGTGAGCTCGGATTGGTTGTTATGAGCTCTGATTGGTTGCTATGGGCTCTGATTGGTTGTTATAGGCTCTGATTGGTGGCCATGAGCTATGATTGGTTGCTATCAGTAACACAGTCTTACTGTTGGACAGTTTTCATAAATGAGGCCCAAAAGGTAAACCTGTCTTTATCACCCACAGCAACCAATCAGAGCGCAGCTTTCATTTTTCCAGAGCAGTTTCTCAAAATGAATGCTGAGCTCTGATTAGTTGCTATGGGCAACAAAGGCCGTCTTACTATTAGGCAGTTTTGATAAATGAGGCCTACAGACTTGGTGTGATAATGCATATTGCGTCTGTATTTATCTCTCCACCCTGTAAGAGCCATAACCATTTTTGTATTTTTCCTTCGACATAGATGTGTAAGGGCTTGTTTTTTGCGGGACAAGATGTACTTTTTAATGATCCCTGTAATGACTGGCTTACTGTAACGGCCAGCAGTAGTGGATCCTCTGGACCACATCAAGCGGTGATATAAGCCATGCCAGGGAGTGGAGTCTAAGTAGTTCCCGGTATTCACCAGAGCCCACCGCAAGGCAGGATGGGCTTGCTGCGGTGTGAGACTACCGGATCGCTACCCCTGATGTGTCTTGCTTGAAATGGCAGCCGAGGTGTAGCATTGTAGATAATCGTAAGGCAAGCTTGTAGTCGGGGACAGGCAGGAAGGTTAGGACAGGCGGCAAAGGTTCGTGGTCGCGGTGTGATGGTCGCAGGAGCACCCGTGACAATACCATTGCCCTTACCATATAATGTACCTGCAAAAAAATTCTTTGTGGAGCGGAACATACAAAAAAGGCTATTACGTCATTTTACGGGGGTTCACTTTTATTAAAGTTTACTGTGCGGTATAAATGATGGGTGATCTGTATTTTGAAGGCCGGTAACTTTCCAGTGATATCACATTTTTAGGGCCACATGAAAACTGTCTAGGTCTAAAAATCACTTTGTTGCCCATAGCGACCAACTGGAGTTTATAGGGCCCAATCTGAGCTCATAGCGACCAATCAGAGCTCATAATAACCAATCAAAACCTAAAGTAACCAATCAGAGCCCATAGCGACCAATCAGCGCTCATAGCAACCAATCAAATCCCATAGCAACCAATCAGAGCTCATATCAACCAATCAGAGATCATAGCTGCCAATCAAAGCGCCCCTTCCATTTCATATAGTGCTCTGGGAAAATAAGAATGGTGCTTTGATTGGTTCCAGCTCAGAGCACACTATAAGTTTGTGAGCTGAGGTCAATCAGACCTCGGGTCAATCGTGCATCTATATTAGTGCATGATTTGAAATTGCTAGATTTGAAAGTGATAGTTTGTAAGTGATCAGAAGAAATATGACCGAGGCATCCTGTTATCACCTGATCATGTCTTTCTCCCTCTTTTCACAGGTATGTGTGTGAACTAAACCCTCAGCCATCCTCTGAAATATCTGCTGTATTATATTGTGCATTTTAATTGGTATGTGTGTGAACTACAACCCTCAGCCATCCCTCTGAAATATCTGCTGTATTATATTGTGCATTTGAATTGGTATGTGTGTGAACTACAACCCTCAGCCATCCCTCTGAAATATCTGCTGTATTATATTGTGCATTTGAATTGGTATGTGTGTGAAACTACAACCTCAGCCATCCCTCTGAAATAACTGCTGTATTATATTATGCATTTGAATTGGTATGTGTGTGAACTACAACCCCCAGCCATCCTCTGAAATATCTGCTGTATTATATTATGCCCTTTGAATGATTTATGTAGAGAAGTGATAGCATCCCAGCTCTGTGTGTTCCCTAATGACCCTTTGTTTATTCAGCCATTTGATCCCAAATTTTTACATAGAAGTCTTTTTTCTGTAAAAGGGCCCAAATTTTTTAAACTCCACCCCCATTTAAAACCCCCTGATTTTCCCAGTTTATAGGAATGCCCCGCTCGGGAGCACACTATAATTTTGTGAGCTGGGGGCGGGGCCTTTCCCTTTAGGGGGGGGGCGGGAAGGGGCGGTCCCCCCGGGCGCCGAGGCTCCGGCTCACCCGAAAGGGGCGCCGCCGGGCCCTGCCCGCCCGGAAATTCCCCCCTAAACCTTGCGGACTGTTTTATAACAGCCCGCACAGACCCAAAGCAGCTGCAGGGAGGAGGCGAGACGGATCTTTCCCGTCCTGCCGGGCCCCCTGAAATTATTCGGGGGCACATTAGCTCCCCATTTCATACACACCCTTTCCCCCCCCTGTGACCTCGAAACTCCCCGCCAAATCTGCCCCCGAGGAAAATGCCTGGGAGCTGCCCCGTCAGTGAAAACAGTGATTTAAGTCACCTGCTTACACACTCAGCAGCCCCCGGACCCGGGGCCGCGGACTGAGGTGAAAATTTTTTTTGGGTTTTTTTTATAATTAGTTACAGGGCATCACTGGCTACAGGGGGAAAGGGGGATGAGGAGGAGAGGGGGGGGGGGGGGAAGGGGGGGGCGGGAAAAGGGGCATTTACGACTACAGGGAGGAGGGGGGGGGGAAAAAAGGCCCACGGGGGGATCACGGCTACAGGGAGGGGGGGGGCAAAACAAGGGTAAGGGGCAACCTGGCTACAGGGGGGGGGCAAAACAGGCAAAAGGGGCATCACTGCACAGGAGGGGGGCAAAACAGGCAACCGGGGGGATCACGGGTTTTCAGGAAGGGGGGGAAAAAAAGGCTACAGGGGGGATCACTGGGGTAAAGGGGGGGGGGCAAAGCAGGGTACAGGGTCCCTTTTACGGGGGTTGGGGGGCAAAAAAGGAAAAAAAGGGGGGGAAAAAAAAAAAAAAAAGGGGGGATCACTAGCCCACATGGGGGGGCAAAAATGGCTACAGGGGGCATCACTAGCTACATGGGGGGGGCAAAACTGCCTACAGGGGGCATCACTAGCTACAAGGGGGGGCAAAACTGGCTACAGGGGGCATCACTAGCTACATGGGGGGGCAAAACTGGCTACAGGAGGCATCCTAGCCCACTGGGGGGGCCCAAAAAAGCCTACAGGGGAGCATCACTAGCCCACAGGGGGGGGCAAAAAATGCCTACAGGGGGCATCACAACTACATGGGGGGGCAAAACTGGCCCACAGGGGGGGGGTTTACTAGCTACATTTGGGGGCAAAACTGGCTTTCAGGGGCAAACACTAGCTACAAGGGGGGGGCAAAACTGGCTTTCAGGAGGCATCACTGGCTACAGGGGGGACATTTTGGGTACGGGGTTAAAACACTGGGTACAGGGCATCATTGGCTTTGGGGGCATCAATGGCTACGGGGGGATCACTGGCCCACAGGGGGGGGATTTTACGGGTACAAGGGGCATTACGGCACAGGGGGTAACACGGCTAAAGGGGAGCATCAGCTGGCTATGGGGTTTAACTTCCCCGGGGTTTTTGGGGGCTAAAAACATGTCTACCATAAGGATTCAAAAAATTGGGGGTTTTTTAAAGAGATAGGAAAATTTTTAAAGAAAAAGGTGTTTAAATTGAGGAAGTCTTAAGATATTTTTTGTAAAATTTTTCATTGGGGTCGGGAGTAAGTCGGGAGGCATCTGGGACAGATGGAGAAAAAGAAGAGAAAAAAAACAAACTCTTCAAGACTCCCCTGTGAGTCACAAAATTTAACTTTAATGTAATCCCTTTAAATTTTCTGCAGAACCCAGGTACAGCTTGGGATCCCCCCATGTAAAGGCGGGAATATAAGTTGTTTGTAAAAATGGGGTTTTTAAATTTAAATAAATTGGCCCGTTTTTTTATTAAATTTAATCACTATGTGGTTGGGGATAGTGGTCATGGTGGGTTTTGGTATTTTTCAAATCACTATTTGGTGAATGGGGTCCCTGATGTTTTTGGGAAAAATTCCCCTATGTGGGGGGGTGTGGTCAGGGTTTTTGGTAATTTTTCCGTCACTATGGTGGTGATATGTGGGGCGGTTGGGGGGTATTAATTAGTCACATGTGGTGATATGGGGGTCATGATGTGGTAAAATTCAGTCACTATGTGGTTTATATGGGGGTCATGGTGTTGCGGTTAAATTTGGTCACTATTTGGTCATGGTGTTTTTTGGTATTATTCAGTCCCCTGTGGTGGGGGATATGTGGTCATGGGTTTCGGAAATTTGGTTTACTATGGTGATCGTGGTCAAAAATGGGTGGAAATTTTTTCGGTCCAAATATGTGGTGGTGTATTGGCCCTTTTAAAGGATATTGGCCCCTATTAGCCCTTGGGGTTCTGGGGGTTTTTGTACGGTGGTTTTTTGGTAACTGTAAGACTATTATTTAGTAGTTTTATAAACCCAGCAATTGGGGGGCAAAGCTTTTTTTCTCTTTTGGGTTTTGGGTTTTTGGTGATGCAATGGGGTGCCCCTGTGGCCCCCATAAATTACCGGGGGAGGGGGGGGGCAAAAATTTTTTCACCTCGCCCCGAGTGAAATTTTAGCCTAAAACTGCCCTGCCTAGGGTCATTTTATAAACCCCGGGGGAGGAGGGGGGAATTCCCAAATTCTCTTTAGAAATGTTTGGGTTTCGTAATGATTTGGGGGTCATTTGCCCGGGAAAAACGCAGCCCCCTCGGGAATACGTTTGGGGAAATGCGCCCCCAAAATAAACCGTTGAACATAGCCTTCTTTGGGGATGCTTTCATCGGTTGAATTTCCAGGGGGCCCTAATACCGGGGGGACAGGGGAAACCCGGGTTTCTACGGGGGCCCCCCGTGCTTTGGGGGGGCCCCCGGGGATCTGCAAACCGGGGTCCCCTACCCCGGGAAAAGGGCCGCCCGGGGCCCCCGGGGAAGAACTTAACAATTTACTGGGGGCCGGGTGGGGGGCTGGGGGCCCCGGGGGCCCTGCTGCCTTTTTTGAACGCCCGGGGCCCCCCGGCCCGAGTGTTTTAATTTAACGCTGGCCGGGGGGTAGCAGAACGGAGCCCGATCGCTCCGCTCTGCTACTTCCCCCTCCGGGCCTGTGGTCCCGTGGGCGCGGGGGGTTTAAATCACATCACCCCCCCCCTCATGACGCTGAGGCGGGAGAAAAGGCTGCAGCGCAATCATCGGGGAGCGTGGGCCGAAAGGAAGTAAAGTATTTATTATTTTTACCTGCCCCCAGCCTGCCCCTTCCTAATTTCACCCCCATATGCCCCTATTTCCCCCCCCCTACATGCCCGCCTATACAGCCCCCTACAAGCCTGCCTATCAGCCCCCTATAAACCTTCCCCATACCCGCCCCCCTAGCCTGCCTGCCCTATAAAGCCCCCTAAATGCCTGCCTGCTCTATTTCAGCCCCCCCCTTTTGCCTGCCTATTCAGCCCCCCACATGCCTGCCTATACCCGCCCCCTATATGCCTGGGCCCATACCCCCCCCTATATGCCTGCCTATACAGCCCCCATATCCTGCCTAAAACAGCCCCCATATGCCCGCCTATACAGCCCCCATATCTGCCTAAACAGCCCCAAAAGCCTCGTAAAACCCCCCCCAAGCCCTTCCTGCCTACGTATATGGTGCCCCTTTAGCTACCTAAATCCTTCCTTTATGGCCCCGATAAGTTTTCCCCCTTTTGGAAATTCTCCCAGTTTTGGGTGAGTGAAACCCCCTTTGTTATGGGGCTCCAAAAACCCCGGGCTCCTGGGCCTTTCACCACCTCTATCATATATAATACGATAAGTCCAAATTCCAAAACAAGACTAGGGTTTAGCGGGTTGAACAAAGAAGAAAAAAGTATTATTAAAAACACAAATGATTTAAAAATTTAAAATTTTTGGGTTTTAAGCGCTGACTTTACATGCCCCAATTTTTCCGGGGGCACAAACTTTAAAAGCTAAAATTTGGGGATAACATTCAAAGGGGTTTCCCTTATAATTTCAAGGTCCTTTAAACAAAAGGGGAGAGTCCTTTAAATTTATCTTTGGTTTTTGAACCAGAATTCTAGCTTGTCGGCCCGGCTTTAACCCTTTAAAAATTTAACAGCCCCCCTACCCACCTAACCCCCGCTACCTGAATTTGGGCCCCCTTTTAAAACTTTCCTTAAAACCCCGCCCGCCTTAAAGGGCACTCTATTTGCTACCTAAACCCCCTTTCCTAAAAAGGGGCCCCATATAAACCTGTCTAAAAACCCCGCCTGCCAAATGGACCCCATATAGCAAGGGGGGGAGTTTCTGGAAAAATCAGGAAAAACTAATATTTTTGTGTCCCAAATCTGCAGGGGCAAAATGGTCGGGACGTCATCAGATGGCGGACGGACCCCGGATGCAGAACAAAAGAGAAAGTCAACGACTGGTCCCAAAAAACGTCCCCTGGAAATCCCAAGATGTAACCACACTGTAAAACGCATATGTCTGCAGGGGCTGTAAAGCACGGGGTCCTTTCCACTAATGGGGCCCTGAAAGGCCCGGAAAAAACAGTTCCCGCAGAGCCCGGGTACACTGGTGTTCCCACCAATATAAAGGGCACTGTAGGCGGTAATTTTAGTCTGGGGAGAGCCTGTTTACACTGGGTCACCATTATATGGTCCCCTGTATGGGGGTTAAAAATATAGTCTGCAAAACCCTTGGGGACACTGGTGTCCACCCTTATTGGTCAAATGTAAGGTGGTAATATAAAAGCCCGCAGGGCCGTTATTTTGGGCCCACCACTAATGGGCACGTAAAGGCGGTTTAAAAATTTCAGTCTCAGAGCCCCGTGTACACTGGGGGCCTACCATTTTAAAGGGGCCTGTAATGGTGGTTTTTATACAACCCCAGAGCCTTTGACAAATGCTTGGGCTACCCCTTATGGTCCTGAAAAGGAAGGGAAAAAAACGTCCCGCCCGAGCCTGTGTACACTGGTGTCTACCACTATTTTGGCACTGGATGGCCGGGAAAATACAGTCTGCAAGCCTGGGGTTTCACGCTTTCTACCAATTTTTGGTTCCCCTGTATGGAGGGGAAAAATACAGTCTGCAGGGGCCCTTTTGGAAAACTGGTTTTCCCACCACTATATGGGACTGTAAAGGTTGGGAAAATAAAATCTGCCCGAGCCGTGTACACTGGGTCTCCCCTTATTGGCACTGTATGGTGGTAAATACAGTTGCAGAGCCTGTGTACACTGGGGCTACCATTATTTTGGTCCCTGATGGGGGTTTTTAACAGTCTGCAGAGGCCCGTGACACTGGTATATAAAAACTAATGGTCACTAAAAATTTTATATATTATTATTAGACAGAATTTGGCCCTTTTTGTACTGATCAGTAAAATTTTAGGGGGTATTCAGTCACAAATTTAGGGGCAGTCACTTTTTTTGGGGGTAATTTGTGGCATGTTCTGGCGGGAAAAATCATTTTCCTATGTAATATGATATTGTTAAAGTTTGGTAAGATGGGGCCCTTTTGGGATAGTGGATTTTTATTGGTAGCAGTATGATGGGGGGATAAATTTTGGTGAGTTTTTGGCCCCTTTAATTATCTACATTATCTAATAACATGTCCTGGTACATGGCGGGGGTTTAGGGAGTGGGGGGGGGGGGGGGGCTCCAAAAGTTTGCTTTGGGGGGCCCGGGCTTCTCTAGTTACCCCTGGTTGATCCCCTTTAGAAACCCACACAAACAGCCTCTAATTTTTAAAGGCTGTAAAAAAGCTGTCATGTGATTGGTCGCTATGGGCAGAAAAAAGAAAAGAAAAACTTTTACAACCAATCACAGAGCAGCCTGAAAACATAAAATAAAAGCTGCCGTATATTTCTGCAAAAAAAAAAAAAAATGTAAAAAAATGCCCAAAAAACGCTCAGGTAAAGGCCCCTTGGGGCGCATCCCCACTACAGGCAAAATGCCGGTTTGCCGGGGCCGGGTATTTGTCCTGTTTTGCGTCCGTCCCCACGGTCGCGGGGGGGGCGGCTTTTCTCTGGATGACCCTCCCCCCTCCCGAGAACACATTTTCCGCTAAAACGGACAGAAGTTGTGCTTCTACAATGTTTTGCGCGGCCCCCGGCGGAAAAACCCGTCCAAGGCAAAACCTGTGCTGGGGACAGTGGGACGCTGCAGGGTTTTCCTAGACCCAAAATTGTGCTCATTTTCGGCCAGTTTTTCAGGCGGGATGAAAAACCGGCCAAAAACCCTGCCGTGGGGACATGCCCTTACTGTAAAAATGAGGAGAAATCATTTCTGTCATTTAGCCCTAACGGGGCCCAATGTTCTTCCGTAGCACCAAAAATAAAATCAGTTTTAGCAAACGCGGCCCTCCAGCTGGGGGAAACTACAACCCATGATGCATTTTTATAATCTGTAACAGGGGAATGATGGAGTTATAGTTTTCCCAACAGCTGGAGGCCGCATTTTAGACCCTGGGGTTTTGAGTAACCTTTTCGTCTTCCATTCCATTCAGTGAAAAAGAATTTTCCGGGCACTCCACACGACAGGGTAAAATGGCCACATTGGGTTTTTGGACAGGTTTTTGGGGCGTTTCCCTTACCCAAAAACCTCGTCCAAAATGCTTCCAAAAAAGCCCCCTTCATTTTATTGATTCCTATGTAAAAACCCCGTTGTAGTTTCACCATGACGAGGTTTTTACACCTTCTTTGGAAGCAATGAAAAAGAAGTGTCCCTTTAATTCAAAAACGGTTGTAGGGGCGGTTTTTGGGATGTTTTCGCCCCGGGTTTTTTTCCTGGGTTTCATTTTTATGGGTGAAAACCTCATTGAAAACCTTCCAAAACCGATCAAAACTCTCAAAAACCCCGTCGAAGAAGCGTGTTTTTAGGGAGGTTTTTGTGGTTTGGACGGGAAACGTCCGAAAACCCACCAAAAACGCTGTGTGAACTTTCCCCTTAAAAAAACCGGCCCAAAATAGTTATCTTTTCAATGAAAATTTTGGGGAAATTCTATCCCCTTAACTATTCAATTTCGCACCCCAAAAATTGACGAAATTGGCATTTCCAGTTTTTTTTGGGACGCCGGGGGCTGAAAATCCGTTCAGTTGAACTACTGAAGAATTTTTTTATTAAATAAACCTGTCACATAGGTTATGCCCCCCTTACTGAGGGCACAAGCCCGTTCAAAACCCGCTGTTTCCAG
>JAODAL010028484.1:0-53239 GCA_025379985.1 Phyllomedusa bahiana
AATTTTTTTTTTAAAGGGCTCACCGGCAGTATCCGTGATAAGTTAGCTTTAAACTCGTTGGTCGCTACGATTATGGCGATACCCTATTTATATATTTTTTTTTTTATGTGAAGCATTTTAAAAAAAAAAAAAGAGAAGTTTTTTTAGTGGAAAAAACAATATTTAGAATCGCTTCTTCTAGAGCTATACTTTTTTTATTTTTCTGTAACAGAGCTGAAAGATTTTTTTTGGGGGATGAACTACTTTTTTTAATTGGTACAATTTTGGCTTTTCTGGAGTTATTGATCGCTTTTTTTCCATTTTATGTGCTGCGGGAAAAAATTTAAAATTTTTAATTCGTGATTTTTTTTTTTTTTTTTTTTGGGGTTCACCGTACGGTTAAATTTAAATGACAGATTTATGGGCGGTCATTACCACGCGGCGATACAAATTGGGTACTTTATTTATTTTTGATCTTTTTGGGGGGCGATTGGCGTTTGTAAAGGGGAAAAGGGGGGGTGTACGTATTTTTATTTTTTTTTTTCGTTTTGTGTTTTACCTTTTTTTTCATTTTTTTTTTTATTTTTTTTTCCCTTTTTTTCACATTTTATTTTTTTTTTCCCCCCAAGGGGATTTAAATGAGAATCTTTAGATCTCCATTCAATAGGGAATCAGTCATAGCTTTTTTGCTGGCACTGGTTCCTATGACAACTGTCAGTCACGATGCCGGGGGGGTGCCCACAGGGGACGGGAGCGTCGGACGTCCCCAGACAACCCGGGAAAGGGATTTTCTGCCCCCCGTGGGTCTGTAGGGGGGCAGGAGCGCACGATCGCCGATCCTCGCTGCTCCGCCGACAAGACGCGGAGGGGCGTCCCTCCTGCGTCTCTCTTATTATTCGACCCGAGCGTCCGGGTAATTAAAGGGGTTAAACCCCCCCCCCGGGGCGTCCGGGGCGGGGGCCATGGCGGGAGTCAGCTGTTAACCACTGCACCCCCCCCCGAACGGAAAACTGCTTTAGAGTTTGGGGATCCTCAGACGTATCCATACGCCCCGGGGCGTTAACCCCCAAACACCTGGACTATGGATAAAGCCCAAGGGCGTTTAAGGGTTAAACTCCCCTTCCCTTGGGGGGTTCTACACACCTCACGCTGCGGTGGCCCAGAGGTTCACAAATACCCCTGCCCCCATGTCATGCAACTGACACTGCTGGTCATTAAAAAAAATTAAAAACACACTCTGTTCTCAAGCGGCAGTATGTTCTGTGGTGATGTCACTCCCTGCTCTCAGGAAAGACAAAGAGAAGTAGGAAGGGGAGCAGACCAAGAAAAACCCTTTTTTTAAAAAAGCTTCCGATTGCTTCCCCAAAAATCCTTCTGTCATTGTCCAGTTGTACCATGAAGTGTCATCCTATAATTTTCACAGCTTTTTACTGCTTGAGTAGGGTCATAGAATTCTCTCTACATTATTCGGGGTGATCATCAGTAATCCAATACCATTGTCAGAAAAACGTGTGCATGCCATAACACTTTTTTGGGCCCTTTACAAACATGTAATACGATAAAAACACGCCCTCCCATTTTTGACAGATGATATGTGAAAACTTAAAAAATTTAAAAATTTGGGAAAATGTATTCAGAACAATAACACATCATTTATACCAGACATAAGCCCAATAAAAATGAAATTCAAAACACCAAGGTGCAATTGTTTTTCCCATTTCAGTCCACCAAAAATCTTCAGGGTTTTCCAATATTATATAATAAATGGTACCATTTAAAAATGAACACGTCATAGCAAAAAACTGCTAAAAAACGGAAGGGCTTTTTGAGGAACAAATGCCCACTTCATTTTTCTCTTGATTTCTTTGATAGGTTTTTTTTTGTTTCTTTTAACCCAAGGGGGCCCTTTTTCTCTTAATTGACCCAAATGATGAATATGAAGAATTCCTTTAACAGCTGAAAAACGAAAAATTCAGCTCCCTTTTAAATACTAGCTTGATTTCTTTGTTTTAAATCCATCGGTAAACAGAGGCAAAAATATTAAATTGTGTCTCTGTTTAAATACTCCTAGACCGAACTTTACATCTTCACTGCAGTGGTATAGAAAGTGGTGTTGATGGGCTTGTACGCCCTCTGTGGCAGGTTTGGGGAGCACGTCTGTGTGCAGGCTTGGACTGCTGCGTCTTTTCTACTGTATGCACATCCTCAGAACGCACATACAGTTGAAAACAATTGCGGAACAGGGAGCTACTGTCTCCTTCCCCCGACAACTGATTTCTCCTGTGAGCTTTGCCTCTGGTTTACAGGAGTAAGCAGCACAGGCAGCATAATACAGCAATGCTATTACGCCTCCTGCGCCATTGCGTCTCATAGGCCAAAAAAATAGGGCATAACCAAAACCAACTAAATCAGCGGGGGGAAAAGGGAGAATTTAGTATATATATATAAAAATTTTAAAAAAAAAATTTTTTTATCCCAAACAAAAGGGGGCCAAAATGCCTAATACATTAAACCAAAATGGGGAATTAAAAATACCTACCTACAGGGGGCATATATACTTACCTACAGGGGGGGTACATCAACCCCACAGGGGCATATTTAGCACCAAACCCACAAAAAGGGCCCCAAATCCCACCCATGTGCCCACAAAGGGGCATAACCTAACCCATCTACAGGGGGGGATATACAAAACGCATAACCCCACCTATCTACCTACAGGGGCCAAAATATATCCCACCCATCTAAACCCACAGGGGGCCCTATATAACCTACCTATCTACCTACAGGGAGACAATATTCCTACCTACATACAGGGAGCATATAACTATCTACATACACAGGGCTTATATACTTATCTAACTACAAGGGGGCCCTATATCACCTAAATTTCCCACAGAGACATACACTTTACCGGGCCCCTTTATCAGGGACACCGTCCAAATTTAACCCCCAATTTTTAACCCCTTTAAAAACTAATCAACCAATTACAAGGCGGCAAATTATGGGAAAATTTTCAAAGTTTGAAAATTGGGCAAGAAAATCTCCTTTAGTTCAAACCGAGCCCTCATTTTGGGGGAAAAATTTTTTTGAGGCCTTTGGGAAAGTGGCATGGGTTTTTGGGGCCAGAAGGGGTGGGTCTGAGTAATTTTTAGAAACTGCTGATCTCCTGGATTTTTTAAGCACAACCCCTCTAGGGTTTTTCAAGGGAAGGTCCAAAAAAAAAAAAACATCCATTTAGCGCAGTCCGGGGGGGGGGGGGGGGGGGGGGGGGGGGGGGGGGGGGGGGGGGGGGGGGGGCGGAAAGGGCCCTTTTATCCCAGATTCAAAGGGAAAGGGCAAATTGGTTCGACCCTTATAAAAAAGGCAACAGGACTCAAAAGCCACCCTTTAAAACCAAGGTAGGCAAAGAAAACTCTGAATCACAGTACGGCGAATTTTGGGGAAATTTGGCTACAGCAGCAGAAGACCACACCGGGTCCCAAACCCCCTTTCGCTAAGAAACAGGAAACGAGGCTCCAATTTGCCCAAGCTCATCAAAATTTGGGACATTAGAAGTTTGGGGAAAAATTTTCCCCGGCCCTGTTGAGTCTCAATTTCCCTTTCTGCTGCGACATTGGGAAAGGGTGGGGTCAAATTTGGCGCCCAAAAACATAAAGCAGGGACCCAAACCTCCCTTATATCAACGTTTCGGCGGGTTTGGTGGGGTGTAAATGGTGGGGGGAAATTTTTTCCCTTGCACTTTTTGGGGCCCCCTTTGGTACCAATTGAGCACGTTTGCAACATTTGTGAATCTTTTCCACGAAAAATTTGGGAGGCAGTTCTGAAGGAAAAAGGGGGGCCCAAACCCCCTTTCCCTTAGCATTGTACCTAATAAATTTGGGCCGGGTGGGGTTTTAATTTTACCTACCTTTTTTAAGGCCCAAAGGGAAAGGGGCCTGTAAAAAGATGCATGGTGTGAAAAATGGGGGTGTGGTCCTTAAAAGGGGGCCGGCAAAATTTAAGTGACGGGCCCCAGGAAAACAAAAAGTTCTACCCTTGCCACTTTTTTAAACTGGGCCCAAAGGGGAAAAAAAATTAACATGGTTATTTTAATGAAGTTCTTGTTTAGCTTTGGTTTCTTTTTTGCAGAAGGCAGCAGTTTTTTTTTTTTTACAGAATATACTTCCATCTGGTCTTGTTCTTGTAACCCAAACAAGCCTTGCAGCATCTGTGGCAGAGAAGCTCCCTATAGCACAATGCTGACACCAGAATTGGGCAAACGTCTCATAAGTATGGAAAGAAGTTGGATTTCAATATACTAGATTCTTGATGAGAAATAAGGTGCTGCAAGGTCTATCAATACTGTAAATTGGTTTTAGGTGATGTTTGGTTAAGGGAAAAATTTCGGTTTTGTTCTCATTAGTCAGTAGAACATATGAATTATCATTCCAGTCTTGCATATGACTTTAAGCAAACTGTAATTAGATGTAATGTGTGCTTTTATCAGCTGCTGCTTTCTCTCTGTGACTTAATAATATGTGACCGCTAATGTACTATTGTACATTATTGTTTTATGCTCAGTCTCACTCATCTTAGCCAGAGAAGCTTAAAGGAGTTGTCCAGTAAGGAAAAATTATAATCTATTGGCGTGATCCAAAAAAAGAAAAAAATAATACTTCCCTAGCTGTCCCCTGCCACTGTCATGAGTTCCCAGCGTTCTGCTCCTCTCTAATTTCTAGGTTCCCATCCCAACACAGAGGAGAGGCTCGCGCCCAGTTAACTTACAAAAGAGTGCAAGCCCCACCACCCTGTTGGGACAAGAACCCGGAGGCTAAAAGTAGCTCAGGAGCGACAGTGGTGGGGGGCTGCTAGGTAAGTATTTGTTTTTTTCTTTTTTAGACTACCCTGGCTCCAATGGACTACAATTCTTTTTCAAAAGACAAGCCATTTAAAACTCTATTAGCTTTGGCTTAAGCATTATGATGACCCTCCTCACCAAAGCATTCTTTCCAAGGTTGCAGTTTTTGGGGATAGCTGGGTGTAAATTTATAAAGGTTGCAGATTCTTTCAAATTTTTAAAGATGTAACTATTTTTCTGAAGGATGATCAGTCATATAAAAATGTTTTCTAATGTCAATTCTATGGTTCACTATTCAGTATAAAAATGTATGGGACATTCTTTTGTCTTCATGTTTTTGTAGTTTCCAAGAGTCTTTAATTGGATTGTCTGGCAGAAAAAAATTATGCTAACTTACCCATTTCCCACCAGTGCTGCTCCGGACCTCCCCCAGAAGTCCACTACTTTTTACTTTCTGGTTCTTGTCCTGACACACAGGAGAGGCTTGTGATCTTTCCACTTACAATGGAACGTGAGCCTCTCCTGGACATGAAGAGGAGCGGATCGTTGGGGAGGCACATAGATACAGTAAGTATAATTTTTTTTTACAACACTTTCAGATTTTTCTTTTTTACTGGACAACCCCTTTAACAGTTGGACCTTTATGATTCAGGTCCATTTAAGCCACACTCAATTAAACTATTTAAGAGCCTTCTACCTGGGCCGCCTATCTGTCAAAGAAACTGTCTTAGGAATGTTCATTCTTGATAACTGCCCCATGTAAAAGGCCCTGTGATGATTAAGTGAATGCATGAGGAAAAAACATTCATCAGCTGATTGCATCTTTTATATAGTACATATAAGGGATGTGCTACCCACAATAATGAAAGGGAACGGCCACATAAACAATTACAAGTTATGGGCAATAGTTTGTGTGGCCATTCAACCCCCATAAGTGGCCACATCAGTATGTACAAAAAGAGACTTTGTTTTATTTAATTAAATATTCTATTTTTAAAATTTGGAAGTTATCCTCAATACAACTAGTGTCACACTCTAAACAGATTATAATTTTGTATTTGACAAGGCACCAGGAAGAGCTAGGCTATGTCTACACTGCACAGAAAAACGTTCGTTTTTTCAGTGTTTTTCGTTTTCTAAAAACGCTGGAAAAACGGCTGTAATCATCTCCCATAGACTTCTATTGTAAAACCCTCCTGCTGTCTACACTGAGCTTCTTTTTTCTGCTGGGTTGTTTTTACTGGTCGATTTTGCAACATGCTCTAAAAAAACGGCAAGAGGCGGCCCGAAAATTTCCTACAGGAGTCTATGGAAAGCGTCAGACGTCTTTTGGCGCGTTTTTCGCTGCATTTTTTGCTGCAATTTTTCAATGTAAACCCTCCCAGGAACCCACGCCCAACCTATAGTGGGTGTAACAAAGGTTAATCCTTATTAAATTTCCCATACAAGTGTCTGATTGTCCTTTCTTGTCCCATTTGTAATAAAATAAACATGCTTTGGTCGCTAACAATTTTTCCCGCAATCATATTTTTTTTGCTAAAAATACATTTTTTTTACAGATTTTCGCGCGTTTTCTTACGGATTTTGCCACTAAAATCCTTTACTGAACATATTCTGGCGCTAATAAAGTTATCTTGCGTCTGGCGCTAAAAATACGTTTTTTTACGGATTTAGGCACTAAAATCCTTTTCTTAACTTTATTAGCGCCAAAATATGTTATCTTGCGTCGGACGCTAAAAATAAGGTTTTTTTTACGGATTTTGGCACTTAAATCCTTTACTGAACATATTTTGTCACTAATAAAGTTATCTCACTTCTGGTGCTAAAACTACATTTTTTACGAGTTTTGGAGCCAGAATCCGTTTTTTTTACAGATTTTGGTGCTAAAATCTTTATCTTTACAGATTTTGGCGCTAATAAAGTGATCTAGCTTTTGACACCAAAAAATATGTTTTTTATGGATTTCAGGGCCAGAATCCGTTTTTTTACGGATTTGGGCGCTAAGATCAATATCTTAAAATTTTTTGGCGCTAATAAAGTGATCTCGCTTCTGACACTAAAAATTGTTTTTTTTTTACGAATTTTTTTTTTTTTTTTTTTTTTTTTTTTTTTTTTTTTTTTTTTTTTTTTTTTTTTTTTTTTTTTTTTTTTTTTTTTTTTTTTTTTTTTTTTTTTTTTTTTTTTTTTTTGCCGCAATAATGCTTTTTGGGGGATTTTGCTGCTAAAATCCTTTTCTCTACAGATTTTGACGCTAATACAGTTATCTTGCTGTATGCAAAGATAATGTGGGTTTTTGTGAATTTTGGTGCAAGAATCTGGTGCAAAATTTAATAAAGTAGTAGCATACAGCAGCAGCAGCACACAAAGGACAATGTGCTCAAAATGGCTACAGTGATCTAAAGGAATGACTACTTAACAAGTTTAACTCCCCCTGTAAGGGTGTAGTTTACCATCCAATGGCTTAATTTGTGCATACATTTAAACCCCTTAAGGACCAGGCGTTTTTTTTTTGGTGACACGTTCGTTTTTCCCTCCTCGCCTTCTGAAAGCCATAACTTTTTTACTTTTCCACCTACATAGACACATGAGGCTTTTATTTTGCGGAACAAGATGTACTTTCTAATGGTGTTATTCACTATACTATAGAATATACTGGGAAACCGCAAAAAAATTCCAATTGGGACAAATTGTGAAAAAATTAAATTTTCGCCATGTTTGCGGGAGTTTTTTCTTTTACGGCGTTTCAATCTTCGGGAAATATAAATGTGTTATCTGTATTCTACGGGTTGTTACACATCCGGCAATACCAAACATGTAGGTTTTTCCCTTTATGTTTTGGTACCGTAAAAAAAATTTCAAACATTTTCTATTTTGAAATTTGCGCCACGGTGCCATTTTTTGTGCACAAATAACTTTTTTGTACTAACACCTACAAGGGCGTCATGAGGAGGCATTTTTTGCCGGGGTGAAGTGTACTTTTTTCGCAAAGCAGTTTGGAATGAAAGCGACTTTTTTGATCATTTTTTTTCCATTTTTTTGAGTGACGTAAAATGACCAAAAAAACGAATTTTGGCGTTTGGAATTTTTTTTTTCTTCAAACGGTGTTCAGTGTACGGGATAAATGATGTTATATTTTTATAGATCGACTTTTTCGGATGGGGCCCGATATCAAATATGTGTAACTTTTTTACTATTTTAATGATTTTATTTGTAAAATGGGGAAAGGGGGGTGATTTGAACTTTGAAAGGAGTTGTCTCCCTTCAGAGTTTCAGAGAATGCATGAATGAAATACTCTGTCACTTCCTGGTTCAGACTGACTCATTTGCATAAGCTCCATGCTTTTAAAAGCTCCATGCCCTGCTGTGCTTTCAGATGCTAATTAGATCAGATTAGCTTCTCAAACTACTAACAGGACTTCTTAATCTGATTCCCCAAAACAAACGCCTAATTACAGTTCTTTATTTAATATAAATCCAAGCTTTTTTACTGCTGAGCAGCACAGACACAGCTGTGACCTGTGAGTAATGACATCACTCACAGTTTATCTACATTGAAACAAACAGCAAGGGAAATGTTTACCTGTCCTTACTGAGGGAAACTGAAATAGCCAGGAGGACTAATTCACTTGTATCTCCTTAGGAGAAAACAGAGGATACAAACAAATTATTTGGAAAATGCCTTTATTTTGTGTTCCCTACAATTTTGAACCAAGCTATTACTTTGTAGCGAGACAAACCCCTTTGTAATCACTTTTTTTATTTGTACTTTAAAACTCTATATTTATTATTATTTTTTACTGTTAACATGGAGGCCATTCTAACCCCTTGGTAACTTGACCACTAGTGGCCGCGATTGATTTTAATAACAACCTAATCATTGAATAGGCAAATGCATTAGGTTACAAAGATATGGTTCCCCACTTCCTGTCTGCGGACGGAAGGTGGGCAAACCGCCAAGTAAGTGACGGGAGGCCTTCACCGGGCTCCCCACCACAGATACCCGGTCATCAGATCGGACGCAGCAAACTGCGCTGATGCCGATACCCGTAACATGTGCGCAGCCACCGCTTCGGCGTTAATACAGACCGCTGGCCATCTTTTGGCCGCGGTTCTATGTGTTTTAAACAGCGCCAGCGGCGCACCGGTTGTGCGGGGGGGGGGTCCAGAGCGAACCCCCTGCAAAGCCCCTTATTGGCCTGGGACGTACTCATACGCCCAAGGTAATTAAGGGTAAAAAAGCAAGCAAACAGATGCTCCCAAAAAAACGCTTTCAAAAAACGCTCCAAAAAACGCCCTACAGCCTTTATTTTCCAGCTGCTTTTGAACAGGCAAGTGGACAGAAAACTCAGTTTTCAATGAACTTTTTAGTAATTCGTTTTCAGGTCGTTTTTTGTCCACTGCACTGTCCATAGCCTTAGGCTTTCGGACAACAAACTTGAAAGGGGCATAATGTTTATTACATACAAAACATGTACAATTGACATATTTTGTTAAACTGTTACTCCCTATACTCTCCTTCTCAGCAGAACAGGTGTGGGCAAGGCTTCAGCAACAGCTCATGTGGGTAACAGACGATAGTTCCCATTATGCATTGGTGACATCTATTTGGGGATTTTCTTCTACCATGTATTCACCTGCCTGCTGAAGTTTTCACCTCATGGTGTGCTTCATATTGTATTCTCCCATTGCTGAGCCTTACGCATAAGTTCCTAGTTACATTCCCTACCATCCCCTGCTGCTTCATATACACATAGCTCACCTTACTAGGACTGAAACTGAGCAAGTCTGACCAGAAATCTGAAACTGAACTACAGGTCTTACCTTATATCTCAGCATTAGATTTTTTAGGCGGCAATTGTTAAGTGAGTATACAGAAAACTACTGAATATATTTAATTACTATATTTTGAAGAGGTTTTCTTTGGACCGAACACTTTCAATAAGAATCATAATACTCTTTAAGTAAAAAATGTACATTCTATATTGCTCTTCCAGTTACTTGAGCAATGTTTAACCAAGTCGCTATGGAAAATATCCTGCAATGACATTTAAGAAAAGGACACATGTAGAAAAGCTGTCTAGACTAAAACTCCACAATTGTTTTGTACATAGCAACCAATCAGAGCGCCCCTCTAATTTTTCCAGAGCTCTAAATGAAATGAAAGGGGCGCACTGATTGGTTCTATGGCAACAAAGTGAATTTTTGACCTAGACATTTTCATACATATGCCCTTGTACTCTTAGAAAATTCAGTTTCTTTGCTCCCGCTAAACTAAGAATTCTATACTTCTCTCTTAATGCAATGCAACACAAAACTGTATTGCTTCATTTCTCTGTAGGTAGTTGCTATCGTATACTAATTGCTGCTTTGATGGAATGTTGAGAAAGGGATATTAAGACAGGTTTGGTTGTAAATAGTAAGAGCAGAAAGATGAAGTTCCCCATTGGTTTACAAACGTATGCTTGATTATCCCGGGCATAACTAGAAATTCATGAAAGGGTAGCTCACTACAAAAGCTAATGGCTTTTTTATTGTTGAAAAAAAATAAAATAAAAAAAAAAAAAAATAAAAAAAAAAGAAAAAAAAAAAGAATCTAGCAAAAACATGTAACAGCAATACTGTCCATTAACAGTATCCAAACCCTATTCCTCTTTATGGCTGCATCAGCTCCTCAGGTCAACAATAGCTACAGACCTGTTTGATCTATCCTGATAGGCTGCCAGCACTGGTTGCTAAGCTACAGACCTGAGTTGAATTCCTGCAGCCTATAGAAGCCAGTAAAAACTCCCCTAATTCAAAACTGAAACCAAGAAAACAGATTGTGGTATCATAATCAATGTAGTGAGACAACCCTTTAAAGGCCCCATAAGCAAAATGAGAATGACAGCCCCACCACCTAATGACAATAAACTAAAAGAGCAGCATAAGTAGCAATAATTAAGGTATAATTAAAACCACCATATATCAGGGACCCACATAATAGAGGTGAAGAGCAGAAAACCACCAACTACTTGTTCCCTATAAAAAGGTGTTTTTGCACCTGAGTGGGCCTCCTCCATCTCTGAGCCCCATAACAGTTGCTATGGCTCCTATGGCCATAGATATGCCCATGCTGATCAGACATTCAGAGAGCGAACGATTTCCACCAGCAGATGTTTATGGTTCTTGGGGCAAACAAAAAAATCTTAGACCTATACAGATTTTCATGCATGATGCCCTTGGTGGCCAACCATCCACCCCAGAACCTAACCCCAATTGATAACCTTTGAGTATTCTTAAAGCAAAATACTACAGTATCTCACTAAAGTGAGTACAGCGTCCTCGACGTTTTTGTTAAAATTTAATTTATTCTTCCATAGGAACACACTGAAGATATGATACTTTTGATGACAATGTAGTCATTGTAAAGCATTATAACATGAAAAAGGTGTTCCCTCAAAATGACTCAACAAACACAGCCATCAATTCTAACTGCTGAACAAAAGTGAGGTATAAGGTATAGTACCCTAGCCAACTATACCTCCTTGGTAACTTGGTTTTGTTCTACAGAGGATAAGGTCATATTTTTCCTATTACTTAAAATGCCTAATGTATTTTGTTAGGTTGATATTATAATTATAATTATAACCTGATCTGTGATATATTGACTAGAGTGATGGTGTGTGGAACACGCTTTTTTTGCGAAATTATTAAATATTAAAGATTACCTCATAAAAGCAGATGTAGGTCCTCTCTTCAAAATACCACTACAAGACGATTCCAATTAAAAAGGACATTAAAAACAGTATACCAATGTTTGTGCTTTATCTATCAAATCCTTTCGGCCCTAGTACATTTGGTGAAACTCACTCAAACATATTTAAATGACCACATCTCGAGCTATAAAGAGGCCAAAAGACCTGCCTTCCTCTAAATCATCACTTTATGGAACCTCAGCATCGGATACCACAGATGCAATTCTAGATTCTGGAACATGTCCCCAGACCCCAACGTTGGGACAATCATTCTACTATTCTTAAAAAATGCTTAATGGATTCACCATTTAGGAAGTCTCACACCTGATGGACTCAATAGAGAATGTGACTCCATATTTGTATAATTGTTAATCTACTTGTTCATCTGACTAATTGTCTCATTTATTTTATCACTTTATTATAACCATGGTACATCTGGTTATTAACCTTAAGTTTCTCCTTTACTTTTCAGACCTATTAGCATGGTCATCTTATATGGAATAGGTGGATGGTTGAGACCATAATCCTAATACTTCACATACTCTATATGTATTATCTTTTTAACCTGTGTATTGTATCACATTCATACATTAATATACATTCACCCTTCTTTCTTTTCCATTCACATTTCCTTACGTCCCTACCCCCTCCATTTATTTACACATCTCTTCTTTATTACTGCATTGTACCCATTTCTTTTCTATCAATTATAACATTAATTTTAATTTCCTTTTATTCTCCTTTATTATATTCGCCATACTTCTACTTTACTATTTTTACACTAGTCTTTCATTCATTCCCACAATACCTGACTTTCAGTTCTCTCCTATGCATGCGCCACTGCCCAACACATGTGCTTTACCATCCTTCTCTCCCAGCCACTTCTAACCGAGTGCACACAATCTACACACAGGTGCTGTAGATAGTTAAGGATAGTAAGGTCCAACAGTGCTCACTACTGCCTGCTGGCCTCAACCACTATTCTATTTCTCTATACAGATCTATGCTGTTCCAAGCACAGCACCACTTCCACCACCGGTAAGCCTCCTGTCCTCAATAATTTACAATACCATATACCCTCTTTTCCTGTTAATAATGTATTTACTATATATTGAACTAGCTGAAGTTGTACCACCACCTTGTACTATATACTTCCCCCATCAGTTATTTTCTCTAATTTCTAATTTGGTTCCCATAACCTTCTTTACTTTTCATGAAATCCACTCATGTTAATGTATGAACCTTACCTCAAAATATACTTCCAAGACAAAATGCCCCTGTCTCTTCTCCTCCTCTCCTTTACTCCATAGCCCCTTTGCCTCCTTCTCTTTGTTTTCCCATTATTTATATTCTTCCTTTCTCTACTCCTATTATGTATTCATGTTATCATCCTGTTACGTTATTTTACTTTTCTTATGTCATGATTTTAAACTATTCTTTCCCTCTTTATTTGTAGTGCACCAACAATAGATTTATTCTGTATTTTTCCTCAGTGACCTGCATGAAAAAGGTTCTGCCAAAGCAAAAAGTCAAAACACGAAGAATACGAAGTCACAAATCCTCTATTCAATATGTGCTACCTTAGATGTCCTCTTCACTTAAATAATGAATTGTGAATATTGAATTGAGAACCCGTACAGTGGATTATTACAATTTAAGGTTTACCCGTGATATTATTATTATTAATTTATTTTTTTAAATATTATTTATTTAATATTTATATCTAATGAGAATATGTAAAAACAAAAACTTTATTACTGAATATTTTCTCTCAGCCACTCATTGCCTCCCACCAGTCAAGCCAATATCGCTCTGCTCTACACTGATGAGGGGCAAAACCCCGAAACGGCGTATGTAGATGAGCAATATTGGCTTGACAATTATTCCTTTTTGCTTCTCAAAGATTCAGTGAATCAGAAGTAAATTGAGGATTTGTTACAACCTATAGAGGGCGCAGTGAGCTTTCCAGCTCCTTTCCCATAATGCCTTGTGATATGCAGATGCTTAGTAGTGGGCTAAAAGGCAATCAAAACACTACACACCTTAACTGGTGCTCTCCATAAGGAGAGATGTTCCCCTTCTCTCAGCCACTCATTGCCTCCCACCAGTCAAGCCAATATCGCTCTGCTCTACACTGATGAGGGGCAAAACCCCGAAACGCGTATGTAGATGAGCACTATTGGCTTGACAATTATTCCTTTTTTGCTTCTCAAGATTCAGTGAATCAGAAGTAAATGAGGATTTGTTACAACCTATAGAGGGCGCAGTGAGCTTTCCAGCTCCTTTCCCATAATGCCTTGTGATATGAATATTTTCAAGTAATACAGGAGTGCCGTCGATTCTTCTAAATACATTTACAGGATTGCAACACTCCTTCAATGAGCATAACAATTTTAATTTGGTGCCGAATAACCATTAAAGCTAAAGGGGTTTTGCCACGAAGTAAAATTGACATGGGAAGTTTGTAAATTAAATAATAAACATTTTCACCATTCATCATAAATTCTGGACCGTTTTTGTCTTAGCTGCTCCTTTAGTGATCCATTGTTTACAGCTCGTCTCCAGGGGATATGACCAGGACTGAGAGCTTCTCAGTCCTGGTCGCACATGCTCAGACATCACCTCTCCTCTAAGGCAGCTACTGACTGTTCAAACCCCAGGTGCTGCCATTCTACTCCTTTTCTCTGAAATCCTTAGTAATTAGTCAAACAGTGCAAATTAATTAAAAAAAAAGAAACCTCAATCAGATATGTGCATTGATAAAGGGAAATAAAATCCACAGGTTTGGTTTCTGCAGGGATCTGAACCTAGGACCCTTGTGCCTGGAGGCAAAAGTTTTACCTCTGAGCTACAATGTAGTTATTTACAGTTCTACACATAAACAGACCTTTCTTTGACTACAGAGAGGAAAGGCCTGGTTATGTCCTCCTGCTGGGTCACATGATATGTAATTCAAACAAGTCACACACGCCTCCTTCTGAGCACACAGAGCTGAAGAGCTGGATGCAGGAGGTATGAAATGAGATTGTGGCAAAACCCCTTTAAGCATTTATGTACATACACTACAGTACATGTGCAGTGCTATGGTATAACATTGCCACTGTATAAATAGCGATATAACAGCAAGGATTGCCTGTGTTATTTCTTAACAGAAACCAAGAAGGCAAATGCGAGCATAACCTTACAAATGAAATCGTAATAAAACGTGTAACATGTATTGTTTTCATGATATTTACAGTTTATTTATAGAAAGCGGCATTTTATTTACAGCTTACAAAGGCACAAACTTATAAAGAACAAAATACAGAATGCTCCATGTAGAGTGCTGTATTGTAATATCCCTCACATACTTTGTGCATGTCCCTCATTGGAATAAATAACATTGAATTCACTACACTGTACATACAGTACAGATATTATTTATAGATGTAAGAAGGATATTTTAAGCATACATGTACTTTTAGATGACGGCTCAGGATAAGCTGTCCTGTGTGTACATGAGTAGCACTATTTCTGGCCATTACATAACTTGGATCTGACATCTTCACCAGATTTCCTTCAGCAGGCCACCTCTTTAATTGTCCGTTTTCCATGTAACCTGATCCCTTCTTGAGCCGATATAGTCTTTAGACGGATTTTGCAGTGAACTGAGAGTTTAACGATCATTGCAAGAGATGAGTTGCTTGTAAGAGGAGAAAGAAGCAGTCTAATTCTAATATTCTAATAAGATATTCCCTTGTACTATTGAATTATAAGGTTTGTTGAAAGTGCAGTGCCTATTAAAGTAATATCTTGATCTTATGCTTGATCTTAATTACACTTTGCACTAACATTGTAAATTCACCTATAAACTAAATAATTATTTAAAAGTTGTCACAAAGACTTTAGTCCAGTATACTGATGGTCCTTTTTCTTTCATGTAAAGTGTCAAATACTGATAATAAATAAATACACTTCCTAAAGGAAGACTTCAGAGACAACCTTTATACATGCTATGCCTACTTCTGGCTCTGCAGGCATGGTTTATGACTTCTATCTATGCTGCTGCTAATATGCATCATTCTAAGACCAAGTCTTAGGTTTGCCTAGAGTGCTCATTTAAAATTCACTTCAACACGTCACACAGGAGTACCCACCATAGCATGAATTTAGAGATCCTCCTGTTTTGCTATCTCTCCATAGGGAAGAGTTGCAGCTCTTTTCTAAAGATAGTAATTAGATTGTTGGCTGCCATGCCAAAGTATGAACCAACTCCTTTCTGTAGATTATGCTTTATCTAACTTGATGTGGTATCAGAGTTGTAATCAAAGGTCTACATCTGAGATGAGTGAGATCCCGGGCACAGATTAAAATGCTGTGGATTACAAGGTATATCAGTGTTTTAGGGAACACAATACCATTTATTGTGGTTTTCCATACTTAATTTGCATTGAAATCCATCATTTTAGCAGGATCTGTAATGAATCTGTAATAACTCGTGATATGCACAGTGAGACCCATATTGCCATTTTATCTGCAAAATAGAGCCAGATTCATCTCTTGATCATAAGAGTATTCTTGACACCTGCAAGTCACACACTGTGCCTTCGGTTGTTTATCATGGTCATTATGTGGGTCAGATCCAGACTTTTCATCATCACATCCATAAACTCCTCATCTTTACGAGCACCCTCCACAAATTCCTCCAGAGACAGCTCCCCTGTGAAACAAAAGGAACATTGGTGAATGTTTTTTTATAACACACAGCAGTGAAGGTATATTGGCACATACTAGTAATGATGCTGTAGAAAATCACAAAAATATTGCAACAGGGAAATGAATAAGATTTGACTACAGTTTTGCCACATATTTTTAAATTTTTTTGTTAATGAGAACGTTCTTCATTAGAGACAGGCACCAAGAGGGTGTTTGGAGACTTATATGCCACACTGAAACTTGAAACACCACAAATCAGTTATCCGCAGATGAATATCTGGTATTACTGGTATTACTCCCAAAATTGTGCAAAGCTCAGTGAGTTGGATGTGACGTGATGAATGCTATATCCAATAGGTGGCCAATAGCCCAAGCTATTTTCAATTGATCTTATTTGAATATATTTAAATTTCAATGGAACGATTATGGCGTATAAGTCTCCACACACCTACAGGTGCCTTTCCCAAATGAGGAATATTACTCCTTTTGACCTACATATATAGCCTTTTATCTTGCCAGCTAGCATTTTACTCTGTACTGATTAGGGGAAAAAAACCTGAAACAGATGTCCGCAGATGAATATATGGCACGGCACTATTCCCACTCATATTGCAAGGCTTAGTTAGTTGAATGTGACTTGAAGAACACTACATCCAATAGGCAGCGTTGCAGAGCGTTGTGAGCCTCATTCACGTGCACGGCTGGCTCACAACCAACTGCAGGGGATTTTACCTCATGATAAAACCACTCTAAGTTTTTTCTTTTGGTTTTCTTTTTAGCTTTTCTTTTCTTTGGCTGTATAAACATGGCCATCTACAAAAGAGCTTCATTCACAGATTTTTACATGGTATGTTCCACTATAAGCATTGTTCAGCACCCTATATAGCAGTACACAGAAGCTGCAGGGCTCCATGCTATTACGGTACAAACACATGAGGCTTCAGAAGCCACCATGCCCCCATACATCTGCCAATTGCCGCACCAAGTTAGCAGAGGCACCCGACAATTTGTGCAGCCGTTGGTGGCCACATGGGGGCATGGTCACGGCTGACAGCTTGTGTTTGCACACTTAAAGGGAATCTGTTGCCACTTTTTTCTTTTTTGCTTATTAAATCAAGACCCTGATACACATTCTTTTCTCTTAGACGTTTTTATTTTCTGATTATAGATTTCTCATTTGGTCTCTATATATAGATTATTGATAATAATTATAATAAATATATATATATAATATATATAATATATATATAATATATTATATATATTATATATAATATATATAAATATATTTATAATTGTGGGGACAGCATTCTTGGCTTTACTGCTTTAACAGCAGTCAGAGAGATGCTTTACTGCAGCTTCATGCACATAGGAGCCTTAAAGGGGTTGTCTCGCTGCAGGGATTGCTTTTTATGTTAAAGATCTTACAAAAACAAGTCGCTTTGCATTATGTGTCCATTAACAGTGTCCTACCTATTCTAAGATATCCCCTCTTGTATGGGCTGCATCAGCTTCTCAGGCTGCTATAGCTACAGACCTGTTCAATCTCTCATGATAGGCTGCCAGCACTGGTCGCTATAGCTACAGACCTGGCTTCTACTGCAGCCTAGTGGAAGGCAGTAAACACGCCCCTGAATTCAAAGTGAAACCAAGAAAACAGGACTGAGGTAAGATGAATCAATGTAGTGAGACAACCCCTTTAAGCCTGACTCAGTCCTAATAGCTTCTATAGGAGAGTTTTCCAGGCATGCTCTGTGACCTGAGAAGAAGTCAGTGTGCAGGGAACGGGAGAGGGTGAACTGTGACTATCTCCTATTTTGACTGTGGATCCTCTGTTATCTATATATGTTGTTGTCTCCTTTCAGTTTGACCCTGCTTGTGCTGATAATGAGCACTACTGAACATCCCTCTGTACAGAAAAGGAAGTGATCAAAGTGAAACCAGCAGGACTTAAGAATTATTAAAAAATATTGAAAGGGATATGGAAAATAAAAAAAATATATACGGTATCAAAAATTCCTAAAAAATGTGTTTAACGTAAAAACCAGAGTTAAACAATAAGTCATTTTTTGATGACACATTACCTTTAAGCCCTACTGATCTTGTTCTCTAAAAATACTTTCTTTCATTGCCCGTTCCAAGAAAATCTCTCCACACTCTTTACAGCTCAGAGATTGTCCAGATTGCTTGTTCAAGTCTATTTCAGAGCATAATCCAGCCTGACAAACTGAAGACAAATGGTATTCCTTTGCATTTTACTATGTATTGAAGAAAAGAAAATATAATGGAACTTGATGAGAACTTCCTCTGAAGCACAGACCTTCCACCTGTGAAGCCACTTTAAATAATATATTCTGGAATGAGATAAATATTACATTCTTTACTATAAGCCTAGTATAAGAATCCTTCCATTCAGATCAGGTGCCGTTCTTGCAGTATTGTTTGCAATTTTCCTTTTTTGAGGTTTAAAACCTATTCATATTTACATTCAGTATTGTATGACTTAATTGGGCAATCATATGCATCCCACAGACAAATAAATAGCATACTATAATTGAGTATGGTTGCTGCATTCTTCCCATTACATCTTTTCTATGTTCTTTATGTTTCAACATAACCACTAAATACTCTATGTATAGCTGTTCAGTGCTTACCATCTCCATTGACATCAATCTTGTTGAAAACACGATTGGTAAACTCTTCAGGTGTGGTGTCATGGTCACAGCCATTAATTGCCCGCACTGCCTAAAAAAAAGACAGAAAGATCATAGACATTAAGGAATTAGTATGTTTGCATAGACATCTTTGGCATTTGTGTACTCATTGACACAATAGCCTCAAGTGCATTTTATTTTATTTTAAACACAGCTTGTCAACCTTGTGTAAAACTATATATAAGACTATATAAACCATCTAATACTATGGAAAGGAACTCAGTTTGTGCACTTTAGAGGAAAAACGTGCATTCATTTGTTGATAATGAAGCAGCGTGTGTATCTTAATTGTAGCATATGTGTTCCTTAGTTCTTAATACCTGTGCTACCAGGTCACATTCACATTAATCTTCACATACCTGTCCTTTGGAAGATTAACACATTTCATAAGAGCAGATTAATCATAACTAGGCTTAAATGCAACTGAACTGACAGGACAGCTCAACAACCACCTTGAGACATGGCTAAGTATCTGCTAAAGGCCAAATGGGATCTAATGTATCTGGGGCACAAAATTAGGCTAGGTTCATACTTTATGTGACCTGTGTGTCTGAGAAATAACAGTACAGTACCTGTAAGCTTGTAAAGGGCAGATGCAGAAGTAACTTATATTTCCTTGGCCCCAGTGCAAAATCTATAAAAGGACCCCCACCTACCAAGTGCCATTTATAATACTGGGGTTTTCTTACTTAGCAGAGGGGTCTGTGTGCTACCTCAGGCTTTAGGGCTGGTCGCAACTGCTCCCCTTGCACCTCCTGTGGCTACAAACCCTGGGCAGATATATGTCAAAGAGTCCTTTTGGCAAAAAATTGGGCAAGTTTAAGTTTTCCTTTTTTTAAATTAAAAAAACACATCAACTGTTAAGACAAACATTGCAAGGACTATGGGTAACATGGGCAAAAACTGGCGCAGCCCTGTTCTCTAGATGTATGAGCAGGCGTACTGCAAAATTAGGCACATTTTGCGGCACCCGCAACACTTTGTAATGCACCTAAGATGTGGGAGTGTTTATGGGGGCGTGTTGCACCACAACCGTATGATTCTACACATTTATAACTGTAGGACGGCAAAACTGGGTGCACTACTGCTAGAACAGCCAGACCAGGTTAAAAGTGGTTTACCTGAGCCAGACTTGTCGTATTGGCACTACAATGCACCGGTATGTATGACCTGCAGAAGAACTGGTTCATAATTCAGGCGCATTCTACACTGCCTTAAAGCAATTTATAACTAGCCTCTATGCGCCTAGATCACACATGTTGCCTTATGTCTTATCAGGAAAAGGAGCAGACCAGGGTGTTTGGTTAGGCAAAATCTTATCCAAGTAAAATGGAGATGATCTTTTCTATATACATGATAATATGGGCTCATGTACCAGCACAGATCTTTTGGTTTAGAGATGTAAAGCTCTTCTGGACAGGCTATGTTGGAGTCAGAGGGGTAGATTTATTACTATGGTCTTATACTTAGTCTAAAACAAGGCCAGACAGGCAGAAGACGCACCAAACTCCACGCAGTGCCACATGCTGTGCTCATCTTGCCAGGCATGTTAGACACTTTTCATTTATATACATTCCCTCTTAGTTGGCATACGTTAAACTAATATTTGCGCAATCCTGGTTAGTTTAAGGCCATGACCACTTTTCTAAAACAAATACTCATAACACATCTATAAATCAAACAAGGCAGTTCTGCAGTTTATTGGAGAATGAATTCTGTCACATTCAGCTTATTAAATCTTCCCATGCATATGAGATCTGAAAATGACATATTGGTACAATATCTAAAAAGTTACAAACCATGTACAGTACATCTACTGAAGCCCTGTTATGACTCCATACAAAACTGAGCTTTGATAGATGTGCGCACATTTTTGTACAGTATATAGTGTATATTAATTTGTTTGAGAAAGTAAATTATTTATCATGGAATAAAATAAAAAAAAATATCCATAAACAACAATATAAGCCTCTGTTAAAATTTTTGCTACACTACATCTGTATACTAAAATAAAAGTGTACAGGTTTAAAGTGAATAGACATGACAATTTTTTTCTGTTTTTCAGATCAGGATATCATTTATTTGAGTTGCAGGAAAATACTTTTTATGTATTCATGGGCTTTGACTGGCAGTGAAATCTATCCTTCAAAAGACACAAATCTGAATCTTTTATTTGCACTTTTTGCACTTTTCTAGGCTATCAGCTATGTTTTCTTCTATTTTGTATGCAGAACAACAGAAAAGAGTACATGTTGTCAAAATATTTATTGAATTATCAAGGTGTTATAATAAGATTGTATACTTATGGAATAACTATCTTTTTGATGCATCTTTTAGCAACTAATGATGTTATGCTTTGAAGTTCTGATCTCTTATTGCACTGCAGAATATCACTTAGTGACTTCTATTTATATGACCTGTACAAAACAATAAAAATACAGTAAAAAAAAATGTAATTAAATCAGTGAATTAAATGTAGTGCTTAAGACTTAGGGCCAAATGTTTGAAAACTGTCTAGGTCTAAAATTCACTTTGTTGCCCATAGCAACCAATCAGAGCTCCACTCTCATTTATCCAGAGCACTATATGAAATGAAAGGGGAACTCTGATTGGTTGCTATAGGCAACAAAGTGAATTTCAGACCTAGACAGTTTTCATACATGTGGCCCTCAGTCCTTTATCTGACCACAAAGCACATCATAAAAAATGGATATAAAGGCAAAATACAAAAAAAAAAACACCTGGGGCCTTATGTATGAAAACTGTCTCGCAGTAAGGCCTCGTTCACACGGCTTATTTCAGGGACAGATTGCAGCCGTATTGTGCGCCGTATTTGCGCTGCAGTACGGCTGGAATCCGTCCCAGTCATTACGGTAATCCACAGTTCTCATAGAGAACTATGGATTCCGTCTCTCCTCTCCGCTCGGCGAATCTGCCGCGGGGGGAGAAAGTGACATGCACATCATTTATGGCGTGTACGCGCTGTGAAGAATGAGTGTCTATGGGGCCAGCGAGCTGCCGGCCCCCCGCCCCACCGCACGGTTGCCGGCGTAACTGCGGGGCGAAATCCGTCCCCGCAATTACGTCAGCAATAAGCCGTGTGAACATTGCCTAAGACTATCTCTGTTGCCCGTGGCAACCAATCAGATCTCAGCTTTAATTTTTCCAGAGCACTGTATGGAATGAAAGCTGAGCTCTGATTGGTTGCTATGGGCAACAAAGACAATCTTACTGCGAGACAGTTTTCATACATAAGGCCCCTGGCATTCATATTTCAACAAAAGAAATAAAACATATCAATGATAGCTATTAGATCAAATATGATCACTCAAAATATTTTGTACCCATTGAGTTACATTTTTGTTCCCTATTACACTGACCCCTTAGGCCTTGACCTCATGGCATGGGTTTGCCACCGGTTTTTCAGACGGTTTTCGGTTTTGAAAACTGTCTGACAAACTTTAAAATAGAACTCTACGGAAAACCCGCGCAGTGGTCCCCAATGCATGGGTTTTCCATCTGGCGATTTTTCAGACCACCGGCGGTCCGAAAAACATAGAACATGTTCATTCTTCCGCCCAGTTTTCGGGCAGAATATGAACATGTTTATGCGAAGGGGGAGGGCTTTTCTCCGCTGATCGCGGAGAAAAGCCGCCCCCCCTGCGGCCGTGTGCATGGCACGAAAACAGTGCAAATCCCGGTAGGAGAAAACAAGCCAGGGTTTGTCCTGTGCTGTGGGGACGCGCCCTTATGGTTTAAAGCATACTTAGGGTCTGTCCACACAGCATGGTTTTCTCATTGGATTTTCAGATGGTTTGCAGATTTGGAAGCAGTCTGAAAACCGACAAGAATCCATCCCCATAGACCTTAATAGAAAATTCGCTCAGTAGTCTACATTGAATGGATTTTCAGCCGGACGAATTCTCAGATGCCGGCGTTTCGAAAAACTCGACATACACAATTTTCTATGTTAGGAGGATGGGTAAATTCAATGTTAGGAGGACGGGTGAATCTGCAAACCACAGACAGAACCATCCCTCAAAACCATTTAAAAGACGATAAAATAACAGCCGGTTTCTTAAACAGAATCCGACCGGCATTTTACATATGCCGTTTGGCCGTAGCCTTATAATTTTAGGTGACATTTCCAAATAATCGTGTGTGTACGTCTCACTATTTCTGTCCATTATAAGTTATATCCTGCATTTTTAGCTTCAGTAGTTACCATCTCCAGAATGGTTGGGGACTAGCTGTTAGATCTCCCATACACAAGTCCCATACAGGAGAGGAGATCCTGCCCTCCTATCTCTTCCTTCAGAAGAAGCAGCCGCATGGGAAACATTGTACAGCAAAACTGAGCAGTGTAGCCATGAATCTAGCACTAGTGTGACAGTAAGCACCCTGCAGTATTACAGTCTGTGTCCCTATTTTTATTACTGCATATTTTCTCCCCTTCCCTTAGCATTTTATGGGGAGTTGTAATCTGATCTCTCAATAAAGTTGAAAGCCCATCTTTTTAATAAAGATAATTTTAAATAAAGTTACTTATCTTCGATTGTACTATTGTTATATGGGAAGTTGTTTATAATTGGGGGCACACTTTATATATTCCTTAACAGGTATTATATTACTAATGCTATATACTGTAGTAATACAACGTATTGAAGAAGCTGCATAGTTGTTTAGAATATGGACTTATTCCCTCAGAATTAAAATTTTCTTTAAAAAAAAATGTAATATAGAACTAGAATTGTCATATACATATCATGTTATCATTCCCTGAAAATTAAAATTAGCTATACAAAGATAATTGAATATAGAACCAGAATTGTCATTTATATATCTTGTTACTTTGCATGCACATTTCCATAAGGACCTGATGTATGACATCAATTTATTGTATAGTTTGTCTTTACTAGTATTTAGCTTCAGATTTACGTCAAAGTAAAATTCGAACAAATCTAATCCCTTCAATTTGGAGGTTATCCAAACTGATTTTAGGCAAATATCGACCAAAAATCAACCATAATCATAATCCGAAATTAGGCTTAGGGTTCTTTAAGGGATCAATTTAATCATCTGGCAATCCAAAGGTCCATTTGCAGCCTAACTACTGGTCCAACCTCCCGCCTGACATCACTTATTGTAACTTTAACATGGGCCTAATGTCATGGTAACTGGAAACGAGGTTGGATATCACTTCTGGCTACTATAACATTGTACCAATTTTGAAATTATGGTGAGTTTTCTGGCGTGCTTTGCACCCTGTTCTATAGATGTATGAAGAGTATAGCAAAAATTGGTGTATTCTGCACCAGACATGACACTTTTGACTGTGCCAAGTTTGCGTGGGCATGTCACACCAGAATTGCAAAATTGCGCCAAAGTTTGACATGAAACTATCGTACAAATCCATACCAGTTTCATGGCTGAGACAAATTTTTCCATAGAGTGGGACACAGGTATAAAGTGCTATGAGACACTTTCATACATACTGGCGCCTTCTACACTTCTCTAAAGATTGTAAGCCCTCGCGGGTAGATTGTAGATTGTAAGCCCTCACGGGTAGGGTCCTCTCTCCCTCTGTTGTGCCAATTGTCATTATCCCTTATCACTGTACTCGTTTGACTTATGTTATGTATGTAACCCCCTCAAATGTACAGCGCCCTGGAATCAATGGCGCTTTAAAATAAATAATAATAATAATAATAAAGCGATTTAAAACTGGCATGTCAGTGCTGAGTCTCATACATGTCACCCTTTGTGTCCAATCTGGCTACAACATTTACTCCTCAAACTTAACAAGTGTCTTGATTAAACTAATTTAAGTCTGTGAAAATAAATACAAGTCTATTTGTCGGAAATACTTTTAGCATACGTTTGGTTGGTATAGGTCAGAAAACCATTTTTTACTTAGTCAGTTGCACTTTTCAATACATGTTGATTCCAATAAAAACAAATGTGTATATACCATGAAGTATAACTTTTTTTGTCGTTGGCATATATATTTAAATGTAGTGCCCAAATGTGATGTGGCAGAGCCTTTTGGTAACATTAAAGGGACTATCTACATTTTAAAGAAAAAAATGACAACACCAACTAATTAAAGAACAACAAAAAATAATAAAACAAAACCCTTACCAACCTATTGGTGATGAAGAATACCAGTCAGCCCATAGCAGCTGTAAGGGTATGTTCACACAGAGCAATTGCAGCACGTACAGTACGCGCCGCAATACGCCGGGTGATTTGGGAGTCGCGCTGATCAGTGCATACACCCGAGGTGCGTAATCGCTGCGAATAATTGACACTTATCTCCCCGCGCGTACAATGCGACCGTATTGTATGTGCAGGGGGACGAAGCACAATCCATAGTTCTCTATGAGAACTATGGATTACCGTAATTGCGAGGCGCATTTTGCCACGTATTAAGCGCAATATGCGTCAAAATATGCCCGTAATGACGACCCAAAATAAGCCATGTGAACATACCCTAAGGGTCTCATGCTGCACTATTGGCATCACCATTTTACAACAAAAATGCTAATGCCAATACTATAGCATGTGACTTTCGAACTAAGTTATTTGTTACAGTGGTCACCTGTCAGATCAAAGGTTCTATACTGGATCGCTGGGGGACTGGTGAGATGAGTACAATTTTTTTTTGTAAAAGTTCTATATACTTATTAAGCAATGAAACAGTGAAGTGAGTTGAATGGGAAAGAGGAATCAAGCAGTGTACAAATCTTGTGCTATGTCTAATAAAAACCTCTTCACAGTGCACTTATTACTATTTCATAGAAATTCTCTTACCTTAATTATATTAAGCAGTTCATGTCGGTCAATACAGCCATTTCCATCCACATCATAGAGTTTGAAATACCAACGTAGTTTCTGTTCAATCTTGCCCCGCAGAACAAGGCTGAGAGCAGCCACATACTCCATGAAATCAATATATCCATCCTGTAAATAATCAGAAATATGTATGCAGTGAAAAACCTTAAATACAATCCATGAAATCTTAAAAAAAGTCTGTTCAGAACATTGCATATGTGAAACACTTTAGACTTACATTTAATTACTTTTTGATTGTTTTAGCTACAAAACTAGACATGCTATAAGCTTAAACACCCCATAAGCTATAAGGGGAATTCATTATGCCATGTACGCCATCTTGTGGTGTTAATAAAGCCACTCTCGACACTTTTTTTTTAAAGAGTGGACAGGCATTTGTGAAAGGGGGTAGAGCCTCCAGGACCCGACATCTTTACTATTACATGTGGCCAGGCTCACAAATGTGCTATACTTAAAAGGCATACACCTCTAAATAAATTTGTCGCATAAATACTCCAAAGATCCTCAGTTAAAGATCGGCATTTAAAATGTCAGTGCTTAGTACATACCCTCCTGTGTATACATTTGAAATTAGAAAGCTGAAGCACTTTATGGCATAGTTTAACCAACTTATCGAAGATCTTTCATGGAAACCAATGGAAATATGCTTATTGGTTTCCTATTTCTTTTCTCAGAAGCCCTTGTGCATTACTGTAGTACTGTTTGATATACTGTATATAGATATATTGGTTCTGTAGCATCTGTCTTGCAAATGGTATATATTAGGTTACCCCTAGCCGAAAGTACGCTGGGCTTTTCCAGGCACCTGAGCAGCTTACAGCAAGCAGATATTGATGCTCGGAATCAACCAAGGTAAGCTGTGTCTAGATTTTACTAATTTAGACCTGGTTCACATCTGCATCAAAAATTTAGTTCAGAGCTTCCAGCGCAGATTCTGTCAAAAATGACAGAAAAAAATAGCACAACACTATTTGTACTGTTAAAATGACAGCCACCAGGAAACCCAATGGACCTTATTGTAGTCTATGGGGCCAACGAGGCCCCGATGGTGGTTGTCATTTAACACATCTGGTGAAACCTCTGTGACTCCGACGATGTTAACTTGGCTTAAGAGGTAGACTTAATGTAGGAATAGACTTGGGTTGGAGGCACTGACGAACATTCCTCCAACCAAAGCTGAATTTTCTAATTAGACTCATAGCTGCACAATTTGAAAAGTCATATACCATTGCCTTGGATCAATTAATAATTAGAGCTTATTAGCATTAAGTCATATTTCTGAAACAGGTTGATTTAATAAAAACCTACAAAGACAAGTTTCAAATTGGCATGGGATAAGATCTTAAAGAGGGTGGAAGTAGAAAGGAAAACCTTATACCTTATACCTTTACTATAGTATGGATTCAAATGGTTTGAGAGAAAAAATGGCAACACCAAGTAAATAATCTGTCTGTGCTAGGATTAATGCAATTAATAACTAGTTCTATAATGCTATGGTTTTAGAAAGTAACTGTGTTGATTAAATGTGTACCTGTCATCTCTCCTACTATGTATGTTTTAGTAAATTCTTCCTTACATAACAATATTCATGGAGCTTCTTGTCTTAGAATACATCATTTTACTGAACCTCTGTAGTTTCTAGAAGTGTAACAATAACTTAACAACTAAGGGAGACATGTATGGAACTAGGTGCATTGAAGTGCATGTTCGCACCTATTTTTCAGTGTATATTGCACCTGAATGTAAGAAAGTGTTTTTTGTGAATTCATAAATGGTGGCTAAAGTTCATTGCACCTCGCCTGTGTGTTTGGCACTTTATGGAACTTAGACACATAAGTAATGCGCCAAACATGTATAAAGGCTAAAGATAGGCTATAAATAAAAGTCATTAGAGTAGCATGTCAGTGAATAGAAACTATGGTACTGATCCTGCTTGATGGACCACAGGTCCCAGCCAGACCTGTGCTGTGCTGGCTCTTGCTGTATGTAGAATAAAGGGTGAGAGCAGCAAAAACAAATTTCAAATTGAATGTAGTAAAAATTTTAATTTTAAAAATCTGAACAACATCATCAATGGGTTATTTAATGAAAAATTAGTTTTAGATTCTATTAATTTAAAAAATTTTTATAGGAGATATTTTTATATATTTTTGGGATATCATATATTTTTATATTAATTTTATATGAAACATTTTTATTACATTTAAATAATTTTATTTTATATAGTTTGATAATTATTAGAAATTACTTTTCATTATTGTACTGGTCTAAGTTGAGAAATAAGGGACATTTTTTGCCCTAATGGCAAATCTAGCTCCACTTCGACTCCTAAGGCTCAGGCAGACCACGTTAAAAAAGATCTGCCTGTCCAAGCAGTAATGCGCCTAGTTTTGCCTAACCACATTCTATATATGCGTCTAATATTACGAGTGTGGTGAGAAACACCCCCAAAACACCCTCTCATGTTAGATTCATTAAAAAGTGTCAAGTCTTATGAACAATGCGCCTAACACATTTGTTTGGTGCATTAGACATCGAAACCGGATCACTTTGGCGCATTTTACACCAGAAAAGGGTGAAAAACTAGACCGTACATGTCTCCCTAGATGTTATCAGTTAGGGGGTGTTTTTACACAGTCTGACATTGTCCAATTAGTACTGTCATTGCCAGACTGTGCTGGGACATGACTTTTTGACAAAAGGAATGGTTACACCCACATGTCAATTTATACATAAGCTTCCAGTAGGATAAGCTTCCAATAGGAATAACTGAGCAATGGCACAATGAAGAATTACAGGAAAAGATGAATTAGTGTTGTTATTTTATGAGGAATGCAAGGTTTTACTAAGATAAACACATCAGGGATCTACCAGATCATCTTCCAGCAACGTGGGGGGGGGGACAGTGGTGAGTTTGGCTGCCGTCAAACTGTGGCTGTGGGTTCCATTGTTGACAAGCGATACATAGGCAAGCTTCAAGTAGATGAATTTATATACTAACTCCCTATAAGTGAGGGTTTTGCAATTTTCATAGGTGTTAGACAGTTGGAACTAAATACATCTGCAAAGTGCTGTGAATCTCTGTAAAGTGCTGTGAAATTCCTTTTACCGACAAATTGTATTCATTTATTCGTTATGTACACAGTCAAACTGGCCTCCGACGGGCCAGAAGACTTTATTTAGAACTGACTTTGGAACCAACCACCAAATAACGTACTAAACCCTGCTTGTCAAGGGAATACTTGAAATGGACATCAACGGTGCCATAAGGGTAATAGTACTGCTGTCAGGGGCCTAATCAAATTGAAAAAATAAAGAGACCTGCTGATATAGTGCAAGATAGGAACTAACAATGGATGGAGATACTCACTTTAGCTCTATGGGGCCCTGAAATTATTAATGGTAGACCTAGTGCACATGCACATGACCTATATTGATTGAGGATGGGCCCTTAGAATAATTTTCGCTGCTGGACCCAAGGAACTTCAGTCTAACATTGATTATGTATTCTGTCAGACATGATTTTTCATTGAAGTATACAGCAAAACACATAATAAAATGGTGGCCTAGCTTAACTGGAATTAAGTTAGTCTAAGGCTCTATACCTGCTGATGCATCTTATACATGCAAAGTCTGCTAATGACAGTTGATGAAAATTAATTAATTTCTAGAAATATCACAAAACAATCTGTATTTTCTAGTTTAGAATTTTGTTTAAGACATATATAGTAAAAAGCTTGGGGTTCCTATTTTTGTCTCTGAAAATTATTTCACAGTGCTGTCTGTAGCTTTTCTATAGTTCAGCTAAAACATTGCTTGCATGCATTGTATATGTTTGGACCCACATTGCTCCCAGAGCTATGTATGCCTAGTTTATTGACTTTAGATACACAGTCAAATAAATGTGACTTTATCCGCAAACCGAACGACAAACCAAATAAAGTATGCTGGGAACAGAAAGATAGTTTTGCAGATATTTATATCAGACAATCTAAATTAAACAAAGTTGATTTAGATGTTTGATCAGCTTTAATACACATGATAATGAGGCAGTTTTTTTTCTTTTCACTTAAATTTAATTAATTTCTCAAGAGAAACAGAACCATGTGCAACAGCAATAAAAGAGTTTCAGATATTGTAGCCATGAAGACAACAGTATTAAAAAAAAAATACTCCACATTAAAAGAAAAAAAATAAAGGCATGGACCACACATCCACATGCTATACATTGATCTACTGCTGCTAAGCAAAAATTTACAAAAATGAACTTTTTTATTGAACTGTAAAGTCCATTATTAAAGTCCATTTGTCCCTTCACCGTGACCTCTGTTAATTGGATCCCTACACTAATAGGTGTAGCACTGCATGATGACCAGCACGACCGCAACACCAGCAAAAGGAGCAACTCAGCAGCCCAGCAACACCCCTGTCGCCCCCAGGTTCTGGGTAATACCTCCTCACAGGTAAAGTATCCCAGCAACAAAGCCGCCACACAGCACCACAGCCTAAATGGAAGGATAACAAACTCAGAACTCAACCTGTTTGCTGGGAGAATATGGAAGGGTTAGAGTTCGTGATCCTTCCTTTTTGGATGTGGTCCTGTGTGGTGACCACTGTTGTTATGATGCTATACCTGTTAGATGGTGCGACCCAGAGCAGGCCCAGGTCAACAGGTAGGCGAATTACTAAGGCACCACTTCATCCCAGATAGGAAGGGGGCACAAGGAGGCATGGATAGGGCTGAAATTTCCATTGGAGGGTGCTATGTGCCTTATTTGCCTAGAGCTCTAGAATACCTCATCCCAGTCCTGGCCAAGAGCCAGGGGCCTAGACCTGGCAGCATGGGTGTTGCAGGGTCATTCCCCTGACTAGTGTTGTCATTGCTGAAGGTATTAATGTAGTGACCCACTTCAAAGAGGTGGCCTTGGACTTAAACAGTTTGTTCAAAAAGTGTACTTAGAACCTCATGTTCATTTTTTGTCAATTTTGCTTAACAGTAGATCAATGTAGAGCATGTGGGTGTGTGTCCTTCATATTTTTGCTGTTATTGTAGTACTGAAAAAAAAAACTCTAGAGTACCAGTTATGTAATATCATATGATGAGAGCTCAGGAGTCTAAGACATAAAGACACTTGTTAGGGCATGAAGGAACATATATTCCCAGAGGAAATAAAAGGCAATACGCTTGGATTTCTGCCACAGATTCACACTTTGTTTGCTATGGGTTTTACTGTGGTTTTGGACACAAATTTGTCCCACTCAATTCTGTGCTAAAATACACATGAAATACTGCCATGTGAATGGGGCTTAATAGAGCTAACAAATAACAGGTAACAGAGAACAAGTAAATAACAAATCAAGATGAAACAAATAAGAAGAGAGAGGGGAACAAGGAGATAGGATGGAAGTTCAATTTTAAGTACGTAAAAGCAGGGTGATCTGTAGAACTATTATAATTATTATTATTATTTCGTAGTTTAAAGCACCATTAGTTCCAGGTCAGGGCACTGTACATCCGAAAAAGAGTTTCAATACCTGGCAAAAAAAGACTTCAATAATTATCACTAAATGAGCAACAAACTGGTACAAAGGATGTAAGGGCCCACCCAAGAAGGCTTAAACTCTAGAAATAGAGAATGTACAAAACATATAAAAAGAACTAAGGGGGACATGTATGAACGTTGGTGCTGACAGGTCAGTTCTAAATCCTTTAAGGCAGTGTAGAATGAACCAGAATGTATGAACCTGTTCTTCTGCAGGTCATACGTACAGGCGCAGTCTAGTGCCAATACAACAAGTCTGGCTCAGGCAGACCACTCTTAACCTAATCCAGCTGTTCTAACTGTTCTGCACCTAAGTTTGGCATCAGAGAATCATAAATGTGACTACTTTTTTGCCCCCAAAACGCTCCAAGTGTCTTTGGCACATTACAAAGGCACTTATCGCACCAAAGTTTGGAGTGTACCTGTTCATACATTCTTTTTGGCTCAAAGTGCACAAAGAAACTGGCAGCCCTGTTCATACATGTCGCCCTAAGTTTATAAATATAAACATAAAGAGGGGTGTAAATCAACTACTCCAATATTATAACCATTACTTGAAACTTCTATCTTGTTTGTAATGTTAAACACAACTCAGAGGCGTAGCTTAAAGCTTGAGTGCAAATGGGGCCCTTCAGTTACCATGTGCCATTGACAATGCTGTAGCAAAAGGGTACAGGGCCCCCCTGCACCCTTTATAGCCATGCCCCTGACACAACTATTTTCTGTTGTCTATACACAATATATTAATTTAACCACAACTTGGACCACTGAAATTGCAAATTACAGGGGAAATGCTGGGAAGTACCGTCTATAATCAGGCAGAAAGATGCTGTATCTCAGGATTTATGTGCCCTCCCAGTACTGTTATACTGAAGGGCATACCAGAGAGCCATTATGATAAGCTTTAATATTACAAGTTGTAAATATATTTTGCTTTTATACATTCATTTTTCTTATGCAGATATAGCATTTGTAATTGGTGCACTTTTTAGGTAGAATAGACTGAAAAAGCAAGGGTGTAAAACCACACCAAATCAGCTGATGACAGTATACTTCACTAGTGTTTGCCACTGGGCAGGCAAAATTATGGTTATAGTCCATGTCAATGAAAAGGAAAAATAGCAGCTATAGTGGAAAAGGCTGTTTGAATAATTTTGACAATGGTTTATTGTCTAACCAATATTGAAACATTAAGTTATTGCTGAAATCCCAATTATGACTCAAAGTACCTAAGATATTAAAGGTTTGAACTGGAAAGATTAAGGGCGACATGTATGAACAGGGCTGCGCCAGTTATCTGGTGTTCTTTGAGCCAAAAAGAATGTATGAACAGGTGCACTCCAAACTTTGATGCAATAAATGCCTTTGTCATGTGCCAAAGACACTTTTTAATGCGCCAAAGATTTGGGACATTCTGGGGGCGTTTCGCACCACATTCATAGAATTAGACACGTTTATGATTCTGTGATGCCAAACCTAGTGCAGAACAGTTAAAACAGCCAGACCAGGTTAAAGGTGGTCTACCTGAGCCAGACTTGTCGTATTGGCACTACAATGCTCCTGTATGTATGAACTGCAGAAGAACAGGTTCATAAATACTGGCAGATTCTACACTACCTTAAAGCTATTTAGAACTGGCCTCTATGTGCCAACGTTCATGCATGTCGCCCTAAATGTCTATAATCACTGAGTTCCAACTGAATATGTTGTATGTATAAAAAGCTATATTTTGACATGTGAATCCACCAATCCACAAAGTAACTGAAAAACTTTGTCAGTACATGCTATTTCAGATGGAAAACCATGAATTACATAAACAAATTATATTCACATACAGGCTGGAAAAAATGTATCCTATTGATTTTATGTAGATAAAATAGTGAGGATGTGAAAAAACACAAGCCTAGGAAGGTGGGGGAAAAAACAATTGCCTGATACTGTAATAAAGCAAACATTCTTCTCAAACTCAAAAAAATACTAATCACAGTTCTTATATCAACAACCTATCTTGGCAACTCAGTGAACGTAACTTGTGATACAATATCTTTTAGGAGAGGCATTTACTCCCGTACTAATGTTGTTTAATGAATCCACCATCATATTGTGTGGCAGAGAGTTCAATAATCTTACCACTCATACAATAGAGGGGGTAAAACCTTCTGTCCTCTACATGCAGTATATGCCACTTGGTCATGGTTAGATGTTTAGATACACATAGATCATTATACCAATCTTGGTACTGTCCATTGATTTGTTGATATACAGTGACTAGATTGACCCTAACCTGTCTTTTCTAAACACTGTTTTCTTTTTTTTGTACTTTAATTTTCCTACTTAGTTAACGACATTGGTTGTCCTTCCCTGCACCCAGTCGAGTTCAGCTCCTTGCTATTCACAGATGCCCAGAAGGGAATAAAAAATATTCCATGTGTAGTCTGACTTGTAGAGAGGTCAAACTATGTTGCTGTTATGAGCATATATAAATAATTGATCCTAATTGATCGTTTAAACACAGCTATTAAAATGGACATACGATAACAGCTGTGTTTTTTTGTGGGAACCTTAAAGGGGTATTCCCACGAAGCAAACTCTAGTGATAGCTGAGAGCCAACTAGAGTTTGCTTCCTGGGAACATCCTTTTAACTAGCTACTGTGTTATTTTTTATACACAGTTTAGGTAGGTCCTCCAGTATGTGCAAAGTAAGGGTATGTTCACATGGCGAATACTGCTATACGTCTGCTGCTTCAAAAGTATACACTGGCCAATGTGTACTACTGAAGCGCTCCGCTTGACACCCACTCTCCCCGACACGTAAGTCTGGGGAAAACAGCAGGTATTCATAACTCTCACTGAGAGCTATGAATTACAGTATTTACGGGGCAGACTTTGGGCATATTGCAGCGCAATTGCGCACCGAAGCACGCCCTCCAAATACGCCGTGTGAACATACCCTAATACATGATATAGATGACACCTTTAAAAATAAAAAAGAAACATAATAAAGCACAAACTAATAGCATCTGGACTAGTTCTTAGAAATAATTCTAAGTAAGGTAGAACATAGGTTGCTTAACATTTGCCAATGTACAGGTTAGTATAATGTAAGAATCAGTTTCATTGTAGAAATAATGATCTTACCTTGTTCATATCAAATGTTCGAAACATCTGTTCTATATAGCTGTTTGCCTCTCCGCTTAGTCCTCTCAAACCAAAGAACTGCTTGAATTCATGTAGAGTCAGCTGCCCTGATGGACATTCAGTCATGAACTTCTTGTACCAGTGGTGGATTTCAACTGCCTGCAGGTCATCCACCGTAGAGCTGCTTGTACTACCCATTCTGTGCTTGTTTTTCTGTCTAAATGTAGATTGTTCTTAAAACTGCAATCTTTAGTCACAGCTCTTGAGCTTTTCTTCAAATCAGAAGGTAAAGGCTTTGTATTTTGGCACAATAATAAGTCAGGATGTGGCTCAGTCAGCTGATAAAACTTAGGTCCAGATGAGTCTTTCGCTTAGTAGTCTTACTTCAATACCAGATATAGTTAAGATGCACAATAAAAATAATTTAGGGTATTCTGTATTCCGGGGTCTCTCCGTTACTGGCAGTCCCCTCAGCACAGTTTCCCCTACTGCAGGTATTGCTGAACTATTGTATAGTGGCTTTTAAACTGACCCTGACACCACTTGGCAGTCCCCGGATGCTTAATCCAACCTGATGCCATCTAAAGAAGGAATGTATTCATGTAATGGGACATTAGCAGTGTCAAGGTTAATCCTCTTCTTTAAGAGATTATAAACTCTTGTCAGAGCTCCTGGGTTGTTTGTCTCCGTGTATATCTTGGTCCTACAAACAGGCACATTATATCTCCTCAAGACAGTGTTTTTTTTTCCTTTACTATTTCATACTAGTCAAACCAGAGTCTCCTACAAAAGGAAAAGGCACCCACCTATCTCAGGAATCTTGCCTCTTATCAGTGCAGCACAGGGTACTGGTTATTTAGAGAGATGCTGTTACCGATTCTCATTGAAGACTCAGTGGACTGAAGTTTTATTTTCAGGAAATATCCTATGGAATAAAAAGTATTAAAATAAAATGTTTCAAAACACTATGATTTGCATTCTGTCTCTGCTATATCTTAACCACAAACGGCATTGTCAGCCACAAAAGATACCTTATACTATATTGTCCTCCTGACCTTTATAGTATTTTGGACAATATTTTGAAGGTCTAAGCTTCATTTTATACAAAAACTCAAAGAACATACAACTTAAATCACATGTCAAATCCGGCCTGCCACAACACCTTAGGGTATGTTCACACAACATTTTGGATCCAATTTTGGATCCATTTTTAGATGTGTGTTCGGATCTGTGTTTCTGACCCTAAATGGACCCAAACACGCATCTAAAATGTGCATTGTGATTTCAATTTGTTTTCGGTGTTCAGACGAGTGATTGCCGATGCATGTTTACTTGCGTCTTTCTGATGCGTCTTTCGGATCTGTTCAAAGGATTGACACGTCAATTCTTTATCCGAAAGACACATCAGACACCCTATTTAAAACTATAGGGTGTGTGTCTGCTGTAGCTAAAACGCATCCAAATACGCACCTGCATGTTGGATGCATTTTGGATCTGATTGGCGTAGCGCTTTCAGATCTGATTTTGGATGCGTTTTGGATCCGATTGATGCAACGCTTTTGGTGTGATTTTCGGATCCAAAACGGATCCAAAATGGAATCCAAAACATTGTGTGAACATACCCTTATTTGGCTCATGAGAGTTTAGACACTACTAGCAAAGAGGAAAAAGGACACAAAAGGACAGGCTCTCTACCTTCTCTGGAGAACAAAGCTAGTGCTTGGCAAAGATGAAAGCCCCAGCACAGGAAGCAGATGTCATCTTGGATTTGGAGTTCTGGTGCACACCTCCACACTACTCTAGTTAGCAACTTAGGCTACGTTCACATGATGTACTGCGGTGTGCACAGTACACGCCGCTGTACATCGTGTGTTTCGGTAGCTCGCGCTGATACGCGCGTACTCCCACGGCACGGGGGGCCGCCAACCCGCCAGCCCCATTGACATTCATTACTCGCGGCTCGTATTCGCCACAAGTAATTGACATGTCACTTATCTTCCCGCGCTTACAAAACGATTGTATTGTACGAGCGGGGAGAGGAGGCGTAATCCATAGTTTTCTATGAGAACTATGGAATACCGTAATTTTGCCACGTATTTGCACTCTACTACGGGTGAGAAGCGTGCCGAAATTACGGTGTGTGAACATACCCTTAGAAGCAGGCTCTGACAGCCTTACTTGCCACCCTCCAAGGTCCTCCAATGATTCTTTGAGGGAAAATAATGCTGATGTGTCTGATGGTGAAAATGAGTTTGATATCCCTATTAGCCAGGCCAAGACATACATGTGGTAAGAGCATATCAGACTATTGCTGCTTGGTTACATTTATTAAACTGGTGTTCCCATCTCACACTCAATGACATATCAATAGGATATGCAAGCAATGTGTAATAGGTTAGAGTCCTACCTCTGAGACCCACACCTATCTCAGGAAAAAGCCCCCAAAAGTATCCATCCAGACTGAAGGGTCATTTGCAATTGTGCACAACTCTCCATTTTACGCCATGAGGTACAGCCGAGCAGTGTGTTCGGTTGTACTCGGATCCCCATAGAACAGAACTGAGAGTTGAACTTTCCATTCTGAATGAACACTTCTGGGCACTCATTCAAGGGATAGGTGCAGGTTCCAGAGATGGTATGACCAAATATCACACAATCATGGCATATTGTATTGATATCAATGTGTGTTGTGGGAATACCCCTTGAACTTTTTCCACCATCTTTAAACAGTTTCTAAGGGCCACATTATCAGATTCAACTACTTTAAAAGACTAGTGGATGTGGCCATTTGACATAATAGACAGTAGTAGGATGACGGTTGAACAACTGTTACAACCAATATCGCATAGCAAGCAAAGTATATTTAAAACTACTTTATTCAGAAACATATAACTAAAATATGTAACTTGCAGTGCTTAATTAAGCTTTTAGTTATATGTTTCTGAATAAAGTAGTTTTAAATATACTTTGCTTGCTATGCGATATTGGTTGGTACATGTTATGGGACAAGGGAGATCCCGTCTCTAGCAAGCATTCTAGCAGTAGCCAGAGAGCCATAGCTTTATGCAATATATGCCTATGTTTGAAAATTGAGGTTGAACAACTGTTAAAAGCAAACCAAAAAAAGCTGTTCCAACCTTAGTCGGCCTAGATACTCCCACACAATTAGCAAAGACCAAAGACCATGGGGTACTGACTCAATAAAACATAACTTCGTATAATAGCCCTAAAAATTAAGTATATGCTCAACATATGCCCTGAAAAAATGTTTAAACATACTCTGACCACTGCAGTGGATCTTGTATATATATTAAACCTATCCACTAGATCACAATAGGGTATGTTAACACAGCTGATTTGGACGCTGAAAGCAGCACTTTTCAGACGAGGTTTGGATGAGGATTTGATAAGGTTTTCTCCTCATGGTTTCCGACGAGGTTTTGCAGGGCTGTTTCAGACAAGGTTTTGATCAGGTTTTCAACAAATTTTCCAACACTGTTTTCTTTCTGAAACACCCATACAAATTAATAGCCAGGGCAAAAACATTGGTGAAAACCTCGGTAAAACCACATCGAGGTGTTGAAGCTCTCTATTGATTCCTATAGGGATTTTCAGCATTGAAAATGCTCCAAGAGTTGACATGACACTTCTTTTTCAGTGCCCAAAAAAGCATCCAAGAAAGTGACTAAAATGCACATAAAAATCTCGATGTGTGTGAACTACAACGCTGTTTTACACAGGAATCAATGAAAATGAAGTGGGGGTGTTTTGGAGGGTTTTTTGACGCTGTTTTGGATGACAAAACGCTCCAAAAATAGCACCGAATCAAAATCAGCTGTGTGAAAATACCTTAAGTAGAAATAATAAAACAATCATATCAACGCTCAGATGTTCTAAGGGTATGTTCACACGGCGTTTTGGGTCCGTGTGAACATTCGCTTTTGGATGCAAAGTTTGGGTCCATCGAGACGGACCCAAACATGCATCTGACAATGAGCAGTGTTAAAACACGTATCGGCATTCACATGAGTGATCGCTGATGCGTGTCTACCTTGCGTCTGTCAGATCCGTCTTTCGGATCCGTTCCAAGAATTGACATGTCAATTCTTGGTCCGAAAGACGGAGCAGGAGCCCTATAATAAAGTATGGAGTGCGATCCTGCTGCAGCCAAAACGTGTCCAAACACGCAGCTGCGTGTTGGATCCGTGTTGGGTCTGATCAACTCTACGTTTTTTGGATGCAATTTTTGGATCCAACACGGACCCGAAATCATATCCAAAAACACTGTATGAACATACCCTAATTGTCTTGTTTGTACAAGTTACTGTGTGCTTTTCAGTGTAACAGTTATTGACATGAGTCAGACCATTCTTCACGTTCCACAGGGGAGGAGTGTCGGGTTATCGGATCCTCTGGGCCAGGACGAAGTGCAGGACAGGACACCGGACACTAATAGTGGTGACAGATCACAGCAGGTGTAGCCATAGACAGGTAACACAATCCCATGCAGGTAACGGACTTGGTACAGCAGCAGGAACAGCAATAACGGATACAGCTAAACGTACAGGTAATGCAGGTAACAGCAGCAATACAGCCACCAGGGGTCAAGCTCTATGTAAGGACAACAACAAATTGACACTGGAGCAAGAGCAGGAAGTTCCTTAAATAGGCAGAGATCACAGGTCAAGAGGCAGGTAATTGGGACACTGTCCCTTTAAATATTCAGAAAGTGCTGTGCGTGCATTCTAGGGAGCCGGAGAAAGGATGGCAGAGACATATCTGCTGGTGGGCACCACCGCCGGCACATAGTCAGGAGCGCAGTAGAGGGAGGTAACGGGCATAGGTGTAACTTTAGAAGGGTACGGAGGGGACTGGTCCCCCCACTTTTTAGCCACTTCAATAAAAAATAATCCTTTTTAAAGCATGAGAATATGATAAGTGGGGAGAGCAGAGCACAGAGGAGGAAGAAGTTAATCCTTTGCCTCCTATATTTCTATGCATCTTGGGGGGACAGAGTAGGTAGCAGCCTCAAGTGTCAGTGCAGAGTGAGAGCACGCCGATTGGTAGAGCAGGGGTCCCGCAGGGGCTTCTTCACCAATGAGAACGCTGCTCACAGTCCAGCACACTCTGTATCTGGGGCTGTATCTTTCCCTTACATTGTATACCGCTACCCCTATGCTCAGCCCTCATCAGAGAAGAAGGGAAGCTCTTGCTGAATGCCAAATACACCAGACTACAGGAGACAGGTAAGGAGGGGACAAGGGTGCTAGGCATTGTGTGTGCATGTGAGTAGGGTATGTACTGTATATATGACATGTGTATATACTGTACAGCCATGTGTCTAGCCATTTCAAACAACAACAAAACCAATCCAGCATTAGCGAAAAAAATGAAGACGATCTTTATTAATACTTCGGTACCACCTTTGTTCACAGCCATTTCACTTCTTCGCTGCACTTAACCGCCGGGGGAAAAAGAAATTTAATGGGGGCACCCCACAGAAAATTTTTGAAGTATGGGGCAGGCCAGTTTGTACTCTTAAAAAACAGGCCTATTTTCCCGTAAACCCCCGCAAAGTGCGTGTTTAACAAACCCCCAAGGGACTTCACACGGGAAAATATAAAACTGAACCTGGGCAGATTCAGTGATGGATCTGCCCCCAGAAACCCCGTTCCCCACCGAAAAAGGAAACTGATTTACAAAATACCCTATTCGTTTAAAATGACACGGATTTTACTTGAGTATTTTTTGGCGCACAATGTCCCCGCCCACAAAAAAATTCTTCGAGGGGTTTTTATGCACTCCCCAGCACAAATGGAAAAGGAGGCAGAAAACTCCCCGGGCAGCTGGTCATTTGCTCGTTGGAATTGCGTTTTGAAATTCTAATTCCAGCAAGCAAAACCTCATGTAACCCCCCAAAAGGTGTAGTTCTGTGTTCAAATACACCCCCGGCCACTTTATTAGGTCCCCCAGCTAGAAGGGGGTTGGACCCCCTTTTGCCTTCAAAACCCTCAATTCTTCGGGAATAGTTTAAACAAGGTGTTGAAACTGCTCAATTTGGTCCCAAAGGGGCCCAAAAGATGCCAAGAAAATTTTCCCAAAAAAACCCCATGAAACCACCACCACTACCAACCCTTATAAAAGGGCAGGATGGATCCTGTTTCATTTGTTGACCCAAATCTGACCCCCCATCCGAATTTGCAGCAAAACGGACTCATCGCCAGGCAATTTTTTTCCAACTTCTACTGTCCAATTTCGATATTTGGAAAATTTGGACCCTCTTTTCCTGTTTTTAGCTGAAAGGAGTGGCACCCGGTGGGGCCCCTTCTGCTGCTGTACCCATCGCCCAAAGTTCGCCGTACTGGCGTTCAAGACTCTTCTCCCCTACCTTGGTTTTAACGGGGGGCTTTTTGATCATGTTGCCTTTCTATCAGCTCGAACCAGTCGCCCATTCCCCTTTTGCCCTCTGGCATCAACAAGGCTTTCCGCCCACAGGCGCCGCTCCTGAATGTTTTTTCTTTTCACCATTCTCTGTAAACCCTAGAATGTTGTGCGTGAAAATCCAGGGATCAGCATTTTTAAATACTCAAAAACCCCTTTTGGGACCAACAAACCATGCCCACGTTCAAAGGCACTCAAAACACCTTTCTTCCCCCTACTGATGCTCGTTTGAACGCGAGATTTCTTACCAGTCTACATGCCAAATTCACGGTTTTCCCCCATGTATTGCTGATTAGAAATTAAGCGTTAACAGCATTGGGCAGGTGTCCCCCCCAATAAAGGCCTGAGTTATGTATATATACACACAAATTTTTCGGGGGGTACCTTTCTAATGTAGTCTCGGGGTACGTGTGTATTGTAATAATCTCGGGGGGTATGTGTAATAAAATCCTGTTTACATGTGTAATGAAATCCTGGATAGGGTAAATAAGCAGTATAATTTGGGTACAGTTTTAAAACTAACTCTGGCAGGGGTCACAGGTCAAGAGCAGGTATTGAACACTGTCTCTTTCAATATTCTGACAATGCCGCGCCCTAAGGGGCGCACGTGCACGTATGGGATGCTAAGGAACCAGGGTGGCAGAGACCGCCGCCCTGCTGCGAACAGGCCCCGGGAAAAGGTTAGCACAGAGAGGGGTAAGGGGACCAGACGGGACCACACAAACCAGGGCACACCGCAGTCTGACAGGGGCCAAGGGGTGCACCATGACAGATTGCTCAATGGATGTCGTCTAGGAGCCTGTTAAAGTCACTATAGCCTCCGCTATCAAATTTTCAAACTTGTGTCTTTTCCAAAACTGTTTTTTTCAAAATACTTCAATAGAAATAGTTTTTCAATCAAGGGAAATCAAATGCTGTGATGTACATATTTACCCGACTAATGCTTTTGTTTTGTATGCTTAAAAAAAATAAAAAATCTTTGCATATAACTTACTGAGTCCTATGAAGAGAAAACTTATATACATTGCATTCCTAATTATCATGCAAATTATATTGTTCCTGTTGCCCCAAATTTGGGTTGATGAAAAATAACAGCCAAAATAATGGTGAAATCATCAACCGTTAGAGCATAAATTATGTTTTAGTGGACAAACCTCCCAATGATAAAAAAAAAAATTCAAAATGAAAATATTGAAAATGCACTGATCCAAGTTATTATGTACCACAGAGTTACATTTAAAATAATATAAAGAACTAAAAATGGTCATATTTTGAATTTGTAACATTAAAGGGGTTGTATCATTTAATTAAATGGCCTTCAGAATAAGGGGACAGTGAAAACAAGCAACTTTTCAATGAGTCATTAGCAAAGCTGTCTTGTTCTCACAGATTCCTTACTTCTTTTCTGTAAAAAAACTTCTGCAGTCTGGCGAAAGTCGGATCCCCCTCCTTCATTTCATTAGCTGAGAGCTCATTACATTCTTTCACCCTGGGCGTATTTAGGGGCTTGCATTCCGCCTCTCACCAGAATTAGGGGCCATGAACAATTTTACCTAAAACAGTTTCTTTCCCCCCATTTACACTTCAGCGTCTCTTAATCAGAAAACAAGAATTTTGCCCGTCCTTAAGCTCCCGGTGGGGACCGGAAAAAAGTTCCCTATACAGCTAAATGCCCTCATTTTAACCAGCTGTCTCTATAATCAAAAACGAATTATTGTCCGTCCTTTAAAGCCCTGGGGGTTGGTGCCCTTTTAAACATGAAGGGAGACGGGTCTGTGAAAATTTAACTGTAGCAACCCCACGTAAATCAACACCCCGTAAGACTGTTTAACTAAAGCAGGTAGTAAACAGATCTTACAAAAAAAAAGACGCAAGAAAGGACAGTGACATGTGAGGGGGGGGCACACTGGACCCCCCATGAACAGTGAAGGGGAGTTGTCATCCCCCTTCATTAAAAACACCCAGCAAAAGGGGGGAAAAAAACCCCCTAAACCCCCCAGGAAATGAAAAATTTAAACTTCAAAAACAGCCAACTGATAAGCGATACATCCCCTTTTTTAAGGGTCACTTTTACTGAAAAAAAAAGCATTTCAATAAAAAAACATTTAACGCAAAGTTAATAAATGACTCTTCTTTGATATCCCCTTCAAAATTTTTGAAATCCCCTAAACTTGTGATTTTTTTTTTGGGAGGGGTTTCTACTTGAATTTTTTTTGCTGGATGTCGGGAATCCCCTCCCAAAAGTTGCTGTTTGTGATGGGAACTCCTCCCACCCTCATAATTTTTTTGCATCGGGAATTAGGAGGGGCAATTTCTAAAAAATTCCCAAATTTTGGCCCACTTCCCGAATTTTCCGAAAAAATTTTCTTTTTCGTTCCAAAATACTTTAAATAAAACCTTTAAAAACACTATTTCCGGGCTGCACAGACCCCGCAGGGCGGGTAAAGTTTCCCTCTTAAATATGAAAGGGGGAGTTTGGGGTTTGGTCTTCTTTAAAAATGTTTGGTTTTAGTATGACACGCAGAACTGCCGCCGCTCTTAGAACCTTCACTAAAAAATTTCCCCTGGGCATTTAAAAGGGGGAAAAAACTAAACCCAAAAAACTAAAGCGGAATTACCCTTTGTTTAAAGTCAGGCCACAAAAGCGGGGGAAAAAAAAACAACCGAGGCTCATTTTGGCAACATTTTGACAGAGTGGGGAGGTGACGGCGGCACCAAAAGCAAAATGGGGTCAGCAGGGGCACAATGACATTCGGGAAAGGGGGCCTAAACAGAAATTTGGGCCACAGAGGGGCCACAATCACACAGTGTAGGTCACGACGGCAGAAATATAATCGGGCAGGGGCACAATGACTTTCCCTTGGGGGCGGCTAAACAGTATTAGGCCACAAGGGGCCACAATCACACAGTTTTTAGGCACGACGCAGCGGGTATGAGATCACAGGGGCACAATGACTTTCGGGAGGTGGCAAAACGGAGGAACCCAAGAGTGGCACAATGACTGAAGCGGGGTCACGGCGGAGCAGAAAATGAGGTCAGGCATGGCACAAGGGACATTCGGGGGCGGCAAAACAAAATTGGGCCACAGAGTGGCAAAAAACACATGGGGAGGTTCACGACGGCAGCATTTTAGATCGGGCAGGGCCCACAATGACATTCGGGAGGGCAAAACCAGTTTTAAAGGCCACGGGATTTCCCAAATCACACAGTGTGGAGGCAGGGCCGGGCACCCAAGTATGAGATCGGGCCCATTGGCACAATAAACTTTCTGGAGGGGGAAAAACCCAGTAAAAAGGCCCAAACCGAGGGGCACAATCACACAGTGGGGGAAGGTCAGGGCGGCAGCAGTATGAATCGGGCCCAGGGGGCACAATGAATTCTGGAGGGGGCCCAAAACGGGAGGAAGCCAAAAAAAAGGCAAATGACAAAAGGGCGGAGGTCACGGGGGCAGCAGCATGAGGTCGGCAGGGGAAAAATACACAGTGGGAGGGCAGGGCGGGTTTCACACAGCAGCTTTGGGGGTCAAGAGGGGCAAAAATGACATTCTGAGGGGGAAAAAACGGGAGGAAGCCACGGGTTTGGCACAATGACTGAGAGCGGGGGCCCACGGCGGCAGCACATGGGGGTCGGGCCCGTGGCACAAGGGACAAGTGTGGGGGGACATGGCAGCAGCCATAGCAGCAGAAATTGGGGTCGGGCAGGGGCAAAATTTGACACAGTGTGGATGCCCAGGGCCCAACAGCACCGCAGCTTTGGGGCCCAAAAGAGTGACAATGACAGAGTGTGGAGGGGGTGGCAATACCTTCCCCTGGAAAAAGATGGGGGGCAGAGGGAGAAACGTCAGCAATTTGGAAATCAGGTGGGGGGCGGAAATCAAATAGGGCGAGGCGGGTTATTTTTTAACCCAGACTGACGCCTAAGGCTTTGGGTGTGGGGGAAACCCTGGCCAAATCCACGCCTGACCCATTTTGAAAAAGGGTCAGCCCCGTTCCACTTTTCCCCGTGGACAAGCGGGTTCCCTTTGGGGGAAAACGATGGCCCCCCCCCGCCCCTTAACACCCGCTCGGATCCACCCCACTGGCCGGGCAGGCAGCTTTCTCCACTGCAAACTCGGCAAGTTGCGGCCACCCACCATTTTGGGGCGCCCAGTAGCCCAAAGCTTTTCTTCAAACTGGGGTGGCAAAAGTCTGCCCCAAGGGGCCACAACCTGTTTTTTTCGGGGACTGCTCCGGGTCCTCGCTGCGCTGCGGGTGACTGCCCTCCTCACTAGGGGGTGAAGGAACTGCCATCTGACTCCAAACTTAGGTTACTACTGAGGGACTGGTATTTCCCTCCTATCCCCCCCCCTTCCCCACAGCCGCGGCAGTATACGTGAGCGCGGAAAACCCCCCCGGTAAACCCTTTCAGGGGAAAGGGACTGCCGAAAAACAAAGGCAGCACCCAAACCCTGATTACGGAGGTTTTTCCCTATATATTTGAGTTTTTTTCTTCCCTCTAAAATAGCGGGAAAAAGGCCCCCATTTTGGCCCGGGTAGCGGGGGCCCAATAGGGGGAGACCCAGAATTCATCCCTCTTCCAAAACCCACTTTTTCGGCTGTCACTACCCGGCAAATAAGCATGCGGGGGCCAACTGCCAATTTACTCCGAGGGCCCCCTTGCCACCTTTTCCCACTGTAACTGCCACAGTCCCTTGGGGGCATCTCCTCCCCCCTTCCTAAATCTCACCCAAACCCCCTCCAGCTCCCCTCCGCTCCTCCCTCTTGCACCTGGGTAAAAATCCACCCCTTTCACCAGACAATGCTTCTCTCCAAGTCCCTCCTCCTCCTCCATTTCAGTCCCCCCCGGACTCAGGGGGGGGTGGCCACGAAAATTTATCCCAGGGTCCCCAAAACCCCCCTGCCCAGACAGATTTTTCAGCATCTTTTTTCCGGGATATGAAGAAAGGGAATCATGTTATTCATCCCTAGCCCCGGGCGACTGAAAAATAACGGGGCCTCCCAAAGGCCTCAAAAAGGGGGCATGCACGCATGAGCTGCCATTGGGGGGGGGAAAACCTCAAAAGTTACAGGGGAGTACTTCTTCTGCCGGGATCATAAAAAAATTTGTTAAGGGCCTTTCTCTTTAAACCCGCCCGGTAAAAACCCATTGAAAGGCGGGAATTCCAGCGGGGGGAAAAACATCGCAAAATCAAGTGTGTTGGGGAGGCCGTTCTCCACTGCAACTGGGAGGGGGGGTTTTTCCTTTGTTTTGTACAATGGATAAAGTGCAGGCACAGTTTCCTGGCCTTTTTCAGAATGCCGAAAATCGTGGAAGATTTTCGGGAAAACCCTTTTTTTTTTCCCACAACCAATTGAACACGGCCCCAAAGCAGGGGGGCATGGCCATCCCTCCTGGGTTCAGGCGGCCCAACATGTTCCCCCCATTGTCCCCCACCATTTTCCGTTTGCAGGGGCACGGAGAAAGCCAAAACTCAAATTTCTTGCTGCATGACGGGGAGCATTTTCCTCCCCTGTGTGACTTCTTTCCCGCCGGGGCAAGCCAGGTGAAAGAACTGCGTGACCCCGGCTGTCCCCTAAAACTTTGGGTTTATGAGGAGCAGTACTTTTTGGGGGCTAGATGGTGGGTGGGGGAAGGGAGGAGGAGGGGGAAAATTGGTGCAGGTGCAGCATTTGACAACGTGGGGGGAGAAACCCGGCGTCTCCTGCCCCAATTTTTGGGGGGCCCCGGGGCGGGGAAGCCCCTTCCCCCCCAGGGGGCCCGTAAAGGACATGTACTGGCCCCCCGGTAGTTACAGCCCCCGACTCCCACGCCTGCACCTTGGAACAAACCGAAAAGCTAAAGGGCCCTGACCCACCTTCGTTCTACATATTTATAAAAGGTTCGGGTTTACTGTTTTTTTGGAAAAGAAATTACGGCGGGAACTCTCCATCCGGCTGGGCCAACCCATTAGTTCTCTGAACGGGGCAGAGTCCCCCTTTTGGAAAAGGAAAGGGACGGCAGTACCAACAATTTGGACAGGAGCAGGGTTCACTGCTGAAACCTTAGGAGGGTTTTGACGCATACGTTTCTTTTTGGCAATCGCCTCGCTAAACGCCCTGCTGCGCCATGTACGAGGAGCAGGAGCATCTGACCGGGAGTAATGTAAAAAGAGAAAAAAGCCCCCTTCTGCAGGGGGGGTTTAACCTTGACGGGCCAAAAAGGCCCATGCATGCCAAAAGGGCGCTGCTGCTGCTTTCTGTTGCTGCGGCGGGAGGATGGACCACCACATCTGAGCCACGTTTCTCCCCGGGCCCCCGGATGGTAAAGCTGCTTGGGGTTTAAGCAGGGCCGTGGTGCCCCAAATTAGCTCCCGGCCACGCCCTTTATTTCTGGGCCCCCAATTTCTTCATATACCCATTTTCGGCCCTCCTTTCCCAGCAAAGAACTGCCCAACCCCCCGCCGATATCGGATTTTACCCCCCACCCCCGCACTGAGTGAATAAATGCCGCCGCTGCCTCACGACCCCTTTTGCCCCCCACTTTTGGACCTGCGGCAGGTTTTTTAAAACCCCCTGGCCGCTTGTCCCACCTCACACTGCGCCCAACCTGCTGACCACGGGCCCCCGACCCACTTGCTGGCTGCGCTGGCCTGAAGCGCAAGCTGAAAGCCCTCTTCCCTTGACGATGATGAAGCCCCCTTTCCCCACCCGCTCCAAGGCTTTTGGGTACATCATCACCCATTTTGGGTTTTATTTTGCAAATGGGGTGTCCCCCATCAAACCCTGGTATGCCGAGGGGACCTCTCACAACATGACCTCCCAGCCACTCTCCACATCTAAACTTTGCCGCCACTGCAAGGGAAACCGCGATATTGGGCCCCCTTTCTTCGCGCCAAGTAGAGCTGACTGCCCTCCCCCAATTGTTTTTTAACCCCCCGGGTATAAAAGTGGCGCAGGGGCCCAGAAAAAAACCACATAGTAGATCTTTTGGCTGAGGAAAAGGATGGGGCAGAGCGGGCTTGGGGGACAGGAGGGGTCGACCCCCTCCCGGCCATGCCAACTAATGGTTTTTGTCCGAGGTTCCCCCCCACTCTTTTGGGTGGTGGGGGTTTCAGATGTCCAAACTGGGGGGGAATTTTGAACCCCAGCAAAACCCAAACAAAACCCTTTTTTTGCTGAACAACACACGGCCGCTAGATGACCCGCGGCAGTTGTGGCCTCACCGAGTGACCCCCGCTGCGACGTCCCCCTTTCTGTGCTGCGACCTGGGCCTGTTTTCCCGGGAATTTTTTTGCCCCTGGGCCCCTCGCAGGTTTCAGAGCCTCCACCCCCTCCCGTTTTGACATACTGTTTGTTCTAAAAAGTAACAACAGTTTGATGAAGGGTATCTTATATTATAAATATACACCCGTTTTTTTACTCCAAATAACCCCTAACAAGCTTGGGGAACCCTTGGAAAATAAATTGGGTCCCCCAAAAGGCCAGGAAAAATTTACTTGTATGGTCGTTTAAAAACACTGTGTGTTTTTTCTAAAAGTAAAAGACAAACAGGGTTAAATTAAAACCTTTGGGCATAAAATTTGGGTACAGGGAAAAAATTAAAAAATTTTGGGGGTTTAAAAGACGTTTATTTTTGTCAGCACACCACAAAAAAAAACCTTTTAAATTTAACCCCCCAAAAAAATTGCCCCCAAAGAATTGAGCCCCACAAACCCATATCTTTGTACGTGTTACAATTTTCGTTTTTCTACCCCCCAACAAGAGATACAGTTGGGAATTTTTCCTTTGGGTTGTGAAAAAAGGGTACAGGAAAAAATTTTTAAAAATTTTGGGCTTGAAAAAGACGTTTTTCCCTTGGGGGCCACACCACAAAACAACGCTTTAAATTTAAACCCCCCATGTAAATTTCGGGAATAGAAATGAGCAGCCAAAAATGAAGGGTATTTGGGATTATAAAAACGCTGTTTTCCCTTTAAAAAATACAACAGGAACTGGCTTTGATCCCACTTGGGAAAAAAAATGTATTTTTCACTTTCAATGGAAACCCACGGTTTCAGAAACCAAAACCCCAAAAAAAATTTGAAATAGAACAATTTAAAGGGAAAAGTCCCCTGGAAAAGCTGAGACACCCCACAAAAAAACGTTTTATAAAAATCAATTCTTCAGAAAGCTATCAGCCCCCGGGACACCTTCCCGATGAAACACATAAAAGGGGTTGACTCCTGGCGTCCCCGCCCACTTTTAAATGCGGGAAAGTCACAGAATCCCCCTGGGCTCTATTGGCTTTTAACTCTGCACATGCATGCAGGCAATGCCCTTCTTCCTCCCAAAAATGCTTTTTCCCCATGTACGCCATGTGGGTCGCAGGCCATTTTATCAACCCCAAAAACACACTTCGTTCACCCCAAGTACCCCCAAATGTCGCCCTTTGATCCGAACCGAAGTTTTTTCCCGAAATTCTTAAAAAGAAAAACCACTTTTGTTAGAATCGATTCCCCACTCTAATCAGGATACTCCAAAAGGTTCTCATTTGGTTGAGGTCTGGGGGGGTTGGGGACCACAAACCCTGAGTTTCTCCCCTTTTATCCCCAAAGCAGCCAATTTACTAGAGGTCTTCTTTCCAGTGTGAGATTTGGGGCATTGTCCCTTGCATGGGAAAATTTGTCCCGCAGAAGCACGTTCTTCTTTTTTTACCAAGAAAGAAATGGTCAGTCCCAAAAATCTATAAACTTTAAAGTCCCTTTTTTACACCTCAGGGACGCTAATGGGCCTAACAAATCTCTCCCCCAATATTGACTCCGCCACCTCATTGCTGATGTTGCAACCTTGTTGGGACAGGGTGCCCCGCCACCAGCCATTCACTCCCCCCCTCCTTTTTTGGGTCATCCAGGCACTCATCATTTAAAAAAGGGCTGATGAGTGCCCCGATTTTTCAAAAATTAAATCTTTAGGTTTTTGTTTTTGGGCCCAATGCAACGTTTCTGCTTGAAGTGTAAGGGGGTAGGGGGCCCCTCCTTTTGGTTCTTTTGAATTGCGGGGGGAGACGATGGGAACCCTGTGTAAACCCGGGGTAAATTTAAACTAAAGACACTTTCTACCGGGAAAAAACTGTGGGCCCCTTTTCTTTTCCCTTTTTTTCCAACCAAAGCCCAAAAGCAAACACTCTTTGGGCCTCTTTTAGAGAATCAAACAGCTCTTGCAGCTTTACCTCACACCCCCAAAGCACCCGGGGAGCAACCTCCAAACTACCCCACTGCTGTTTTTTAAACCCGACTTGGGAAAATGGCTTTTTCCACTCCGTCCAGGGTTTGGGTACTCCTCTCCGCCTTTTAGGAACCCTGTGGCCCCTTTTCCTAAAACCTGCGGCCAAAACATTTTCGGGCCCCGCCCACATCCCCTTTCTTCTGACATACACTGGGGAACCCATTTTTTAATTTTTTTTCCCCCGGGTTCCCCAGCCCCTCCTTTTCCCTTTTCCCGAAAATTCCCGCCCCCCCCAAATTTCCCGCCGGGAAAGGGGGGTTCCCGCCCTTCGCCTCCTCTGCAAAACTCTGGCAGACTCTCCAACAGACTGACTCTAAAACTAAATTTCTCCCAAGATAACTTTGAATCCCCCGCAACTGGCAGCTAACACCCCCCCCCTTCTGCTCCACAGAGTCTCAGCTCCCTATTGGCTGGAAGGGTATGACACCACTGTTACCGGGCAGACTAAAACTGTGAACAACTTCTATGTTAGTCTATAGCCACTAAAACTAACATTCCTATTACTGCTATACCTAGGACTCTATAATACACTCACACTGCTTTCCTAAATACAGAGAACTAAAGATTTTACACACCTCACAAGAGCACAGGTTAGGGGTAGTTGAGTAGGAGGTTTATAGACAACTGCAGCCTCTAGTGGATGTTACACCTTGAGGTTCGTGGAACTCCAGAGGCACCAGCAGCTTCAAATACTTGTTCACTGCTTTGTAATGGTTTTTGGGCAGCTGTTCTCTTAATCTGACAAATATGTCTGGCAGAAACTTTCCTCATTATGCTTTTATCTGCATGAACCTGTCTGTGCTCGGAATCAGCCATAAATCTCTTGACAGTACAATGATCACGCTTAAGTTTGTGTGAAATATATAACGTTTTCATACTTTATCCAAGACTTTGCACTATTTGACGCTTTTCAGCAGCAGAGAGATCCTATCTTTCCAATATTGCTAGAAACCAGTGGCTGCTTACTAATGTGGAACATCCTTCTTAAGTAGGTTTTCTTTAATTGGGCACCAGGCAAAATATGTATTATTGGTGTTTGAGACTGATTTCAGTGATCCAAAGAGAGACACAATATCATCCATGAGGTTAAATAAAATACAAAAAAATTACATCTTTCTGACCCTTAAATTTGCATAATATAAGTAATTAAGTACAATAGTCTCCCATCGGGTAGCAATATGGGCTTCCTTAGTAGACAAGCATATAGTTCAACATTAGTAAGCCCCTCATTAGGCCCCCCCAGTAGATAGGTATATAGCAATGCAGGCAAAAGGTTTTTTTTTTTTGTTTTTTATGTAATATTTTGGGAATGTGGAGTGACCCAAAAAAAAAAGGCAGTTTAGGCGTGTGGAATTTTTTCTTCTACTGTGTTCACCATGTGGAATAAGTTATGTTATATTTTAATAGACTGGACTTTTAAGACTGAGGCAACACCAAATATGTGTCACTTTTTTGTAACTTTTTTATTATTTTATTTGTAAAATGGCAAAAAAGGGGGATGTTTTGAACTTTTAGAATTTTGTCTTTCATTTTTACATCTTTATTATTTTACTTATAGTTCCCCAAAAGTACTTAGCAGCAAGGGGGTGTGATTGCTTGTACATTGTTCTGTAGTAATAACATATTGCATAACAGTATCCAATAATGGCTATGCAGTGTGTAATATACAGTAAGTAGTAACATAGCATCCATGGAGGTCTTCTTTAGTCCTCTGGGTATCATGACTACCACTTGGCACCCTGCGATTTTGTGGAAGTGGGGAGGAGGCGATCGTGGACTGGAACACTGTGCAGCAATGTTACGTGATCCTTTAAATGCCACAATCTCGTGTACTGCTGCATCAGGGGCGTAACTAGAGAAGTCAGGGCCCCAAAGCAAACTTTTGGATGGGGCCCCTGTAGTGCTAAGAGATTTATTGACCATCCGGAATCCATATTGACAGTATCACTTTAAGAATTATAGATGATAATAGCTAGTCTTTAAGCTGTAATTTTCCTAGCGCTTGGTAAATGTTAGTGAGAAACAGTATATTGACACAGAGGTTTGTTATCAGGGTCTCTCACATGACTTTGTTGTTGTGGGAGCGTTGTACTGAGTAGCCACATAGCTCTGTGCTGGTGTAAACAATTACTACCCAGCGATGTTTAGAGGGAAATCATGGGAACCCAGGTGTTCATCTAGTGATGGGTTTTTTCCAGTGCCAGGTTAACCTCTTAAGAACTGGCCATTCGAAGGAGGGAGGCCTTATACTGGAAAAATACTGATCTGTCAGCTTGCGTAACACTTGGTTACCCAGGCATTTGTTTCAAGTAAGATATAAGCTGAGAAAGTTTGCTGCGAAGTTAGAAGTAGCTGGACCTGTGGGCTATAGAGGGACGCCTCGCCGCCACAGTGTGGATCCCAGGTAGATCTCTCTATCTCGCTGGCCCCTTCTCCCAGCTGATGTTACAGATAGATGATGCTGATAAGATGCCTGGTGAAGCTTGGACCTGTATATGGGGGCACCCGTGCACGGTGTGGATCTCAGGAATATCTCTCTATCTTCGCTGGTCCGTGTTTCCAGCTGATGCCAATAGATGATGCTTATAAGATGCCTGATGAAGCTTTGACCCATAAAGATGTGTAATGTAAGTATTTGTAATCCATACTATGCGTGCTTTGCCTTTGTAACCAATATTATGCGTGCCTTGCCATTATAATCTATATTATGCAAAAGTATATACAATATCACACTATCTTCTTGTAGTTTTATGTAATCATTACTCATATAATAAAGTAAATAAAGTATTGGATGTTGCCTTCTTTAAAGCCGTATCGGACACACAAATAGTTGACAAAACAGCCCCCAAACCCCCTCCCCTCGCCCACCTCCCTGACCACGAACATTTACCAGGACATGTTGTTAGATAATGTAGATAATACAAGGGGCAAATAACTCCCCCTACATATCCTACATACTGCTACCAAAAAAATCCACTATACCAAGACAACATTACCAATAACGCTATTTCATGGAACCTGATATACTGCCCAGAACATGACCCCAAAGGACTGGGTAAA